>JASDQU010250880.1:4122-16323 GCA_032191745.1 Picea mariana
CGAATTCTGGAAAAAAAAAAAAAAATCAAATTTTAGAAAATAATTATCATATTACTTCTTACAAAAATTACCATCTTAATCATATAGTTTTTCAAACAAGTGTCTGAGGGAATATAATATTTACCATCGTAACCATATAGCCTTTTAAACAAGTGTTTGAGGGAATATAATACCTTGCTCAATTCCTTATCAAAACTTCTTTTAAACAAGTAAAACAAGTGTTTGTATGAATATAATACTTACCATCGTAACCATATAGTCTTTTAAACAAGTGTTTGAGGGAATATAATACCTTGCTCAATTCCTTATCAAAACTTCTTTTAAACAAGTGTTTGAGGGAATATAATACCTTGCTCAATTCCTTATCAAAACTTCTTAAACTTACATTGAATGGACAAACACTAAGTCATGCTCACTACATCATTTTTTGTCATTTCTTTTGAATTGATAAACACTAAGTCATTTTCACCAAATCATTTTTGTCATTTCTTATATTTCAAAGAGCTCAAAGGAAAACAATATATTCAATGTCGATTGATGAAGAATATAATTAAAAATTAAAGTAAAATAAAATTAGTATTTTTCTTCTACTGATTTTTTTTTGAAGTAAGTTGGATTTGAAATTAATAAAAATAAATTAAAGGTATAATAAAAATTAATTAATTAATATTTTGTAATAAAAATATTTATGATTTTTTAAAAATTGATATATTATAATTTTTTTTTATTTATTATTAGAGGAAAATAAATTATTGAAGGACTAATAATCTAAATTGTAAATTGGATAAATGTAATAAAACAAACCACAGATTGTCATGTAGAAGTTAGTACTTGTCTCTTACAAGGAAATTTTTGTTAGGCATAAATGTCTTGAACATGAGTATAATAAAGGGTTATTCCTAAATTTTCCAACTTTTCTAATCTTGGATGTGTTCCTCTTTTTATGCGTTCCTCTTTATAAAGGAGAGAGATTTGTTACTATTGATTTTTCAATATGTTAGGTTAAGCATGAAGTTCATTCCATTTTAGCCTTTAACCATAACCATAAATGTTGCAGAAACCAAGATCACAAAAAGAAGCACCATGCACAAGAACACAAGATGTATCCTGGGAAACCTTTCTCAACAAGGGAAGAAAACACAACCAAATCCTTTGCTATATTCTTCAAGAGAAATACCTTTACCACCAAGATAAACCCTGGCGCACAAGAGGGTGCTTCAAACCCTAGAACTCTAGCGCCCAAGAGAGGTGCACACTTTTACCAAAGAAGTGTACTTGCTAAAATTTCCAAACTCACAAGAAGGATATGATTCCACAATGGGGAATCTTCCTTTACTTATATTAGACTTGTCCTATCAACTGAAGTGTCTATTGTCTCAACAAGGATGGACTCTTCTAAGTCATATTATAATTATAATTATAATTATAATTATTATTATAATTAATATTAGCCAGAGTAATTATCTTTTACATTTATTATTACTCATATTAAGGAGGGGTCAACCTGTACCCTTTACATAACAATTAGGGTTACAAGCAGGTCTAACTCTTGAACAATATATAACAAAGGATTTGATACACCCACTAGTGCTCATCCACTAGGGGCACATCCATAGGGATGCCATATCTCTGGTTCATTGCATTACACAGAGGAACCAGATCTTCACACGTTCACCTGTGCTCGTCCACATGCACATCCACTCTACATATCTTCTTTCTCACTGCCTCACACATGATAATCATCTGGAGTCTTCTCATCAACTTTGCTGCTCAGAGGAGGCTAATACATCATCTTCATTTTTTTTCACATGATGATGCACCCAACACTTTGGGATTTCACACATTCACCTTGATCTCAACCACAGGTACATCAAACTCAAAAGATCGCCTTTCCCACTGGATAATCATATGGAATTATTCTCATTCTCTGAATAGAGGAGGTCATCTCTACGTTCCTAGCTCTGTCTCAGGTAAGAACCATGTACCCTTCTTAGGGGATTTCTCTCAGGTTTGTAAGCCGAGAGAAAGACTCACATAGCTGCAATGATCCACATCTCATAGGTTTGTAAGCTGGAGGATGTCTCACATAGATGAAACCATCAACACTCCCTCTCAGCCAGGGAGGTATTCCTCAATATGCCAAGTCTCACACGGATGTTCTCTGAATTTTGTCTTTGGTTGGAGTCATCAATACTCCGTCTCAATTAGGAAGGAATTTTTCATCGATTTAGTCTGGTGCAGAAGTCTATAATCTGCTCAGGTGTAGGAAGGTACTACATGTGTACGATTTTCCTCTGCATCATATCTCTGATATAAGGATATTTCATCTCATCATGTTTTGATCCATTAAGAAATATTGGGTTCTCAAAGAGCTTTACACATGGCCCTTGGTTATCATAGGATCCATCTCATGGTTAAGTAAATATGTTAGAAGCTTGTGAAGCCATATAGCTTCTCACATTCGATGCTATATACTCTTCTTATGTGGCACTTAAGTCCATAGAGTTTTGTTCCTATTGCATGAAGAAATCATGGCAAACTTCACAATAAGACAACAACTAGATGTGCTCTTCCGGTTCACTATATTCTCTTCTCAATCTGTATCGGCATATCCTACAAACTCAAGTTAACACTGAAGGCATATCTTAGGCCATATCCAATTGTGCCTCATATATATCTCAATACATGATTTACTACTATCCGGTGAGTCTGTCTTGGATGACTCATGGATTGACTAAGTACATTCACTGCATAGCATGAATCATGCCTGGTGTTAACCTGATACATCAATGATCCAATTAGATGTGGATCAATCTCATATGAATCATCATCATTCATTTACTTCGATTCCATTACGGTGTTTTTGCATTCTGTTATACTGAAATTCTTTAATATTCCCATTGTATGTTTTCCTTGTCTTAGGAAAATCTCATCGGTCCTCTATCATACTTCTTGTCCCAAGAAGTGGTGCATCATACTCATATCCTTCATCTCGAATTCATAATTCAAAGCTTAATTATATCCAACAACAATAATTTTTTAATAAGTCATCAAAATCAGGTTCTCATCACCAACACTGTAATAATATAGGTTTGGTTTAGCAACACTCTTGCTAAAACCAAAACTCTTCAAGAATCCATCTATCTGATATAGTTTCCAACTCATGGATGGTAGTATAGATGGAAGTGTATCAGACTTACTGGATCAAGTGTCTTATCATTGACAACTCCCTCTATTTGTGAGAAACCTCGAGCTATAGATATTGCTTTGTATTTCTCGACACTTCTATCAACTTCATGTTTTATCTTATAGATCCACTTGGAAGTCTTTACATGCTTCCTTTATGTTCTCTAAAAAATATATTATACTTCATTATTTTAAGATGTATTGGTATTCTTTTGTTATGGAATCTTTCCATACCTATTCTCCTGTTTCTTTTCTAATACAAGGGGCTCAACATCAATGAAATGGCTCATGACTGAAGGATATCTCAAAAATCTCTTTTTCTTTTTTCGGGATGTTCCTTGAGAGGATTGTATGTTTCTCTGCCTATTTTCATAGTAAGTCTAGGTAAGCCTTTTACACCGTACTGCAATATCTCTAAATATATCAACTAAAACAACTGGGTCAATTTGAATAAGGTATGTCTCCCTATGAACTGTGGAAGGGGCAGAAAGTATTTGTCTTACTGTCAATATCCATTTGAGATTCTCTAGATCTTTGAAAGGCTCTCTATTCTTCAAGGACAACGTTTTTTCTTATATAATGAACAAATTAAATATGGTTTGGACTCTCGTACCAGGGATAATGGTCTAAGTCTTTGAGAGTTTCTGTACTAGGAATAATATCCTTCATTTATTTGAAAATTTCAATCAACTATAAAATTTCAGATCAAATGATTTACCTAGTTTGTAGTCATGTTCTTCTAGAGGAATTACTTCTCCTCTCTCTTCTCTTCACTCTTTTTAGGTGGATATGGATCAATGTCGGTGGTGGAATCATATTGTCTTCCCTTCATCCTGGTTGGATAGTTTCTTGCAATGTGTCCATACTTGTCACATCTGAAGCACTGAATTTTTGAAACATATCTTCTTTGATAACCTGGATTGGATGAAGAATTTTCACCTTTAAATGTTTTCCTAAAATTTATTTTGAATTTTCCTCTCTTCTTTGTATGAAGTGCAAGAGAATGATTTTATTCTAAAGAATCTTCCACTCCTCTATTTATAAGTCTAAGTTCTTCTTGAGTGCAATCTGTCCATAGCCGATCAAAGGTTGGTAGACATTCTCTTCCACTGATACTCTAAATGAAAGGATCCCATGATTTTGGAAGATTCTGGAGAGTGGTTAAGACAATTTCTCTATCAAACATGATTTCCCCAATGGTCTCTAGCTGTTCTTTAATCTCTGATAACTTCATAAAGAAGAGTGCATCTGTGTCACCCTTTGTCATCTTGGTACTTTGAAGAACTGTCTCTTTAAGGTAAGAGATCTGAGAGTGTTGTCACTTTCAAACATTCCTTTTAAATCTTAATACATATCATATGTTGTATTCAGATTAGCAATACAAGGCAAGAGGTGATCTCTTACTAAGTAGATGATTATTTTTCTTGCTTTGACATCTTCTTCCTTTCTTATGTTCTTCTATATATCCGTAGTTGTGGCTGGTAGAGTTTTAGTTGTCACATACAAGAGATCATATTCTTCAAGAGTGACTAGAATATTTGATTTCCAGGGGTTGAAGTCGTTTGCTCCATCAAGCCTATCTTCTACTAATGTTCTATTCTTCATTTATTGGTTTCTTCAATTTCTTGCTGACTGGAATTTGAAAACCTAATAATTAGGTTAAATTAGAAACCTTGGATTATATTGTACTTATGAATTACAAAAATCAATTTGATAATGTCACAGAGATGCTTGTTGATTTAGGAAAACGTTTCTTCAAAAATCCAAAATTAATATTTTGTAGGAAATTTTGGCACCCTAGAAACCCTAGGGCCAAAAATCAAAATTTCTCGAAATTTCATTTTGAGAGATTCTGGAAATGTGCTAGAAGAGGTCATACTCTTCTAAGCCAAAAGTATCTCCAGCATCCAAGTATTAAGGGCTGGATCACCACTGAAAAGGAGTTTGTAAAGATTTTTCTGGAAACCTTAGAAGGGCCAGACGGTTCTACAAAAAATGGACTGAGACTTGGTGGATGCTTGTGCAATGGGTTCTTTCAAGACCTATGGTCTGATACCATGTTGATTCTTCAATATGTTAGGTTAAAAATGAATTTCATTCAATTTTATCCTTTAATGATAACCATAAATGTTGCAACAACTAAGATCACAAGAAGAAGCACCATGCACAAGAACACAAGATGTATCCTAGGAAACCCTTCTCAACAAGGGAAGAAAACCTAGCCAAATCCTTTGATATATTCTTCAATAGAAATACCTTTACCACCAAGATAAATCCTAACACACAAGAGGGTGCTTCAAACCCTATAAATCTAGCTCCCAAGAGAGGTGCACACTTTTCCCAAAGAACTGTACTTGCTGAAATTTCCAAACTCACAAGAAGGATATGATTCCACAATGGGGAATATTCCTTTACTTATATTAGACTTGTCCTATCAAATGAAGTGTCTATTGGCTCAATAGGGATGACCTCTTCTAATTCATATTATAATTAAAATTATAATAATTATTATTAGTAGTAATATAATTAATATTAGCCAGATTAATTATCTTTTACATTTATTATTACTCATATTAAGGTGGGGCCGAGTTGTACCCTTTACATAAAAATTAGGGTTACAGGCAGGTATGAATCTTGAATAATATACAACAAAGGATCTGATACACCCATTGGCTCTCATCCACTAGGGGTACATCCATAGGAATGTCATATCTCTGGTTCACTGCATTACACAGAGGACCCGGATATTCACACGTTCACTTGTGCTTGTCCACATGCACATCCACTCTATAGATATTATTTCTCACTGCCTCACATAGGAGAATCATCTGGAGTCTTCTCGCCAACTCTACTACTCATAGGGGGATAATAGATCATCTTCATTTATGTTCACATGACGATGAACCCAACACTTTGGGATTTCACACGTTCACCTTGTGCTCAGCCACATGCACGTCTAACTCAATAGATGAACTTTCCCACTGGATAATCATCTGGAGTTCTTCTCACTCTATGAATGGAGGAGGTCATCTCTATGTTCCTAGCTCTGTCTTAGGCAGGAACCATGTACCTTTCTTAGGGGATTTCTCTCAAGTTTGTAAGTTGAGAGAAAGACTCACATAGCTGCAATGATCCACATCTCACAGGTTTGTAAGCTAGAGGATGTCTCACATAGCTGCAATCATCAACAGTTACAAGGTATGCAATAAATCAGTTCAGTTACATGTTATTGTTACTTAGTAAACAAAATGATACTTGACTCACACTTGACTCAAGTTTCCACCTATTGGATTGTGTCAAGTGGTGTTCTATTTGATGGAGTTGCATCTAGATGGAATCAATGACCGTAAATAATATCACAACTTGTAAAAGGATTTCCAAAACTAGGAAGAGTACTACATGACTTGCACACTTTTGTTTGCGAGTTATAAAGGTTTCTCTTCTCTTGATGTGAGGTGTGATGTTGATCATTAATCCCCACTTGAAAATAAATGGACCCCATTGCTTCAAGGCACATCTAAGGAAATTGAGCTCTCAATTGTTCGAGGGAATACCAATTACCTTGATGAGGATACTAATTGGCTCGAACAACTCAAACCATAAGAATGTCTTTTTGGTGAGTAGAATTAAGTTGTTGATCGATGATCTAATCGATCTAAACTAGTGCTAAGTGTTCTATATCTAAATCAACATGCACTGAAACCTTGGTTCACTCATTAAAAAAGGGTGGGAAATAATAATTCAATAGATGAAGATTTCATATTGAATGCATTCCCAAGTAAGGTGGTAGATCAAGTTGCAAAGAATTATCACTAACTACTTTGAGAAGGTAGTAAGGACCATATCAAAGTTGCTTGACCTTTCAATGTGAACCATTAAACCTTTATTTCTGCAATAGTAGTCAAAATAAATAACCTACTTGGAAAGAGTGATACACTCAATACGTATCATGTCTTTGATTGTACTTATGTCGGTTGTATTGTAACATTGATTGGACCCATTCATGGATTTATTGAATCTACCCAATAAAAGTTACAACTCTATCTTATTCTTTGGAAATCTTAGGAGAAAAGGATGTCATGGGTTGTAGGAATGATACATCTACAAGGTTAGATGGTTGGATGATCCAAGTGGATCTCAGTGGCCATCCACCTTTTCCACTAAATCAACATTTCAAGCCTATGGTTTTGGTAAACTATGATATTCTCCCTTTTTGATGGGAAATGGAATGTAATTCCATCTTCATTTGTTAATTACAAACATCATGTAATTATATCCTATTGGTCTTAAGTACATTCTTATAGCATATCGTTAATGCACCATATTCCATTAGAACTTTGTAGTTAAGCATGCTCGGGCTAGAGTAGTATTAGGATGGGTCACTACCTGGGAAGTCCTATTGTTTTACATGCCTATGGAATTTTATAAACTTAGACTAATTTATCCCACATGCATCATGCGAATTGTTCGCCTCTCACTCTCTCTTATATAATTGAGGTGAAGGAGGCCCTTTAAGAATGAAATGGAGTGTCATGTAAATCTTGTTGTGAATGAAGCATAACCAACATATCTTTCTTTTCATATATAAGCTACCCCATTCTGCTAGTTTGTGTTTTATAGTTCTTTTCTATCTTATTCATTAATAGAAGTTGGGTTTCACTATATTTCTACGTTCTTTTCTATATTTTTTTTTGTCTCATTTCATTCTCAACATAATCTAGATTAGTGGTATCAGAGTGGTCTACTCCTTGTTGTTTCTCAGAGTAGGTCCCTGATGAGGTCAAGGTATAGAGAGTTGGGTCTCGATCTAGTTTCACTTGAGTGTAACTAATCTTGCCAACCCAAGTGACCTCACATGGCAGAAGAAAAGAGAGATGACATACAAGGAGATCCTTTCAATATATTTCTCGAGGAACCCCTCATGCAACATAACAACGAGATGATGGAAAACTTCGCTCATATTCTTCGAAGTCTACCGATGGCGACAACCAAGGCATCTTCAACAAGTAACCATTTCGCAAGTGTGACACCCTTCAAGGTACAAGTCAATTTTGATATCCCCTTATTTGAAGGCCAGATAGATGAAAATTCTCTAGAAATATGGTTGAATTTACTAGAAGGTTATTACTCCATCCAAAACAATTTCTGACAGTGAAAAGATCACCTTCACGCTCCTTAAATACATTCCCCATGTCAGATATTAGTGGGAAGGTTACTCGGAGAGGTACACCATGGATGAATCTACACCATTTAGGAGAGAACCCACTTGGGTGGCCTTTGTAGATTCCTTAAGGGAGGAGTTCTACCCTGTCGAAAACTATCACGACTAGTTCATGAAATGCATGAATCTGCGTCAAAAAAGAGATCAAATGGTGTCTAATTACACTAACATCTTTCATACCTTGCATTCAAAGATGCGTATCAAAGAATTTGAGAAACATATGGTTTTGAAATATCAAAGTGGTATGCATAGGTACATCCAAATAGAGATGGATTTCTTGGACATCTCATTAGTGGGTATTGTTTATCGATATGCAATAAAAATTGAGCATAAATTCAAGCAGTAGAGTAAGAGAGGGTTCGAGTTTGAAAATATTCCACAATAGAATTGTGGCAAATGAAACCCTAAATCACATAATGAAGGACATAACAAGGAAGGAAAACGTTAAGTGATCCAGTCCCAGACGCAGGAAAAGAAGAGTAACAGAAAATATAAGAAAGACATTGAAAAGTGGTGTGAGTTCCACAACATCCCCAACACAACACCGATGAATGCCACTTGAAATAGTCATTGGTGTTAGAGCTCAAAGAAAAATAATTAGAACTTGAATTGAACTCTAATTCAAATAAAAATACATGGAAATGGATCATCGATGCAGAACCCACTGCTACAATATCAACCACAACAATAAAACTAGAAGAACCTAAGGAGCTTGAGGAGGGGGGGCGCCTCTTCCACTCATAGATGTGGGTAAAGGGGACCCTAGTGCATTTCATTGTTGACAGCAAGAGTCAGAAGAATATGATCTCAATTGAGGTTTTCAAGAGATTGAAGTTGTCAATGATGACACACCCGCAACCATACATGATCAGATGGTTGAGTCGAGGACGAGACATTCGTGTCAGCCAACAATTTTTCTTGTCCTATGGCATTGATCCCTTCAAGGATGAAGTATTGTGTGATGTTTCTCCACTTGAAGTATGTGATGTTCATTTAGGAAAACTATATATGTGGAAACATCATGCTATCTATGAGTTGTGGCTCCACAGTGTCATTGTTACTCTTGGAGGTCAATTCTACAGGGTACCAGAGGTAGATCCAACTAATGCCACTTCATTGATCTAGGAAAAATAATGCCACTAAGTAATATCTCAAACCAAAAAGTTTCCCTTCTTCACGATCCAGTCAAACTGTGAACAGAAGGTCACTGCGACCACTACAACCTCGACCCAAGGCGTTTCTATCCACCAGAAACAGGTCAACAAGATTGTAGAGGAGCACAAAGAGAATGAGATTCTTCCATATGTTCATCATAGCTCTATTTTCCATGACCCTCTTCAGGTGTGTTTGGTGTTCCAACCATTATCCCCCATTGATATAGGTCTTCTTGTTGCATCTTCATCGAAAAAGTCCTCCCACACTCAAACCAAGGAAAATCATGTAGACAGCTTTTTTGAACGGATCCAAAACCTCCAACAGGTTCATGACATCATTTCATAGGAAAATACATGCATGACATCTACTTCAACAAGGAAAGCGACTCACCAAGGTTCAGATTCAGTAGAAGTTTACCCATCTCCCAAGGGAACTTGATCCAATGGGGACCATTTCTTCCTAAAGGGGGAGGAATGATCTAAGTGGATCTCAGTGGCCATCCACATTTTCCATTGAATTAACATTTCAAGCCTATGATTTTGGTAAACTATAATATTCACCCTTTTTGATGGGAAATGGAATGTAATGCCATCTTCATTTGTTAATTACAAACATCGTGTAATTATTTCCTAGTGGTCTTATGTACATGGTTATAGCTTAGCGTTAATGCACAAGATTCCATTAGAACTCTATAGTTAAGCATGCTAGAGCTAGAGTAGTACTAGGATGGGTGACCACCCAAGAAGTCCTATTGTTTTACATGCCTACGTAATTTTATGAACTTAGACTAATTTATCCCACATGCATCATGGGAATTATTTGCCTCTCACTCTCTCACATATAATTGAGGTGAAGGAGGCCCTTTAAGCTGGCAATAGAGTGTGATGTAAAGCTTGTTGCAAATGAAGCATAGACAACATCTCTTTCTTTTTAGAGATAAGCTACAATGTTTTTCTATATTATTCATTTATATAAGTTGGGTTTCATTGTATTTATGTGTTCTCTATTATATTTTTGTTTTTGTCTCGTTTCGTTCTTAGCATAATCCAGATCAATAGAAACCAAAACAAGTTTGGAAAGGGATATGTTTCATAGCGCTATGTCGAGCTCTATTGTTAGCATGTTGTATAACATTCACATCCCATGTGTGAAGATCTGCATGGTTATACGTGTGCAAAAAGTGAACTAATTTTGAGCTGAAAACTTATATTTGGCCATATGCCTGAGGGTGGAAAGTGGTAAATCACGTGTTGTTGGTATTAAGCATTGACCATGAAGCATTCTAGAAATCATTGAGAAATCTAGAATCAGGAGAAGACAATATGGAATATAGTAAACCGAAATGGAAACAAACATTAATGAAGTACATTGACACCATGCCAAGGGCTATGGTAGTCTTCTTACACAAAATCAAGATAGTCATTTTGGAAAAATGATCTACAATAACTAGTACATAGTCATGCTAAGGCTTGGTCATGGGTAACCCCTAAGAAAATCTAAGATGACATATTTCTAAGTTCTAGAAAGAACATACAATGGTGTACAGATACCCAAATGGTTGGTTAGTTGGTTTAGTGACACACAAAATCTGAGGTAGTGTTCAACATCTTGTCTCATATGAGGCTAGCATATATGATGATGTAAGGAGTCATTTTCTTTTTATTTCCAAAGAATCCAACAAACTTAAAAAATTAGGCTCCCAAATCAATCAATCGCTGGGTTCACTTGTAGTTACACATAATTTATGAAGGTGATAAATAAGGTCATGCTAGAGGTGGAAATTAACTATATCTACAATAGGTCTTGTGGATACATTGTGCCCATGTTGGAAAGTGATGTAAACAATTACAAACTCTAGATGTGAGGTAGGATAATGATCATAAACATTAACTTACACACAAAAATAAATCTATTAGAAAATATTTTAAACATTGAATTTTTTTTTATCTCAATTTCTTTTTAATCTCTCAATATTTCATAAATCTAAAATTAAAATAAAATAAAACTAAGTATAATTTTATTTATCTCAATTTCTTTTTAATATCTCAATATTTCATAAATCTAAAATTAAAATAAAATAAAATTAAGTATATTAAAAATAATGTAAATATCTATTCTTACACATTCAAAATGATATGATTTCATTAAAATTTTATTTATCTAATTTTTATTTTTAAAATTTACCTAATTTTTAGTTTTAAACTTTGTAAATTAAAATTTATTTAATTTCACAAATAAGATCATATAAAATAAAATTGAAATATTTGGAAGTCCTTGAATTTTTGCATCTAGCCATTACAACAAATATATGTAATTTTTTATGAGTTGAAATTGTCTAAACTTTTAATTTTTATATTTATTTGTATTAATTAAGGACATTCCCCTTTTATGAACTAGTCTTTTCTAGTTGTTATATCATTTATAAAATATGGATTTGGATATTATGACAATTTTATTAGAACTTTTATTTATCAAGGTAGATCCATCTTAACTCCCTGTTTGTCATGCATAGAGAGATATCAAATTATTTGAGATGCATTTTTTTTTGGCTACACACACACACACGGAAGCAATTTCACATCTCCCCCCATACTCAACCCACCATTTAAATGTTTTAACCTTACAAATTCTTTTACTTT
>JASDQU010250881.1:0-16323 GCA_032191745.1 Picea mariana
ATTAATTGTCACTTTATAACTTAAGTGACATATTTCACTTTTTGACTTAAAGCTCCTAAGTCAAAGTGAAATTAGAATCATAAAGTAAAGTATGAGGGTAAAAGTCTCCCCCTTTGTGTTTAGAGACTCCTAAACACATGGGGACCACTTTCCAAGGTATCCAAAACTCAACATAGGGCCCCCAGCACACTCCTGGGGTTTCTTGGTATGAGACCAAGCAGTGAGTGCCATGGCAAAAGACCCTTGTGAGGGCCCCGAGTAGATGGTTGGGGTTCTTGGTCTAGGACCAAGCAGTAAAGACCCTAGATGTATTTTAGGGCCCCTGGATGTGTTCCATGGAATCCTTGCCCAGTGCTTGGATTGATCCTTGGATGTGTTTCTTGGTGGTTGATATAAGTCCCTAGATGTGTCTAGGGCCCGTGGATGTGTTCCAGGGAACCCATGCTTAATGCATGGGTTGATCCTTGATCTTGTACCTTGGTGGATAAGACCCTAGATGTGTTCTAGGGCCCCTAGATATGTTCTGGGGCAACCTGGTCTTTGACCAGTTAGATCTTGGTGTAATACCAAGATGTGTTGATGTGTGATCCTCTTCTTCTCTCCCGGGATGGTCCATGAGACCTAGGAGAGTCTATGAAGATGGGCACGACCACATTGTGTGATGTACCCCCTTATCCAGTGATAATAAAGTTTATTGGTCACCTTGAGATTCATATGAACATGGTTTTGCCACTAAGGAACCCCCCTTGTCTTTATCCTAACCCTGTGATTGGTCTTCACCCTTGGTTTATGAGTTTGGGTTTTCATCTTGTGTGAGTGGGATTTTAATTTTTTGTTTGGGGTTTGTAATATTAAATGAGAATATTAATTAATATTAAAATTGACATATTAATTAATATTTATATTAATAATATGTCAATATATTAATTATCGTTTTAATGACCTAAAACCCTCTCCTCAACTATAAATTAGAACCTATCTTCATTATCTCCCTATTGACCGCCTATTCAACTAAGGGGTCAACTCCATGTGCCAATAAGATATGCATCAACAGATGCTAATATGTCGAAGACAGTTTGGTTCTACTGGGCAATTTTTGCCTCCAGCACACATTTTTGTAAACGGAATTTCTGCACCCCTGCGTGGGTTAATAATGTAATAGGTCTGCATGGATCATAGTTAGGTCAGTTACCTTGAGATTTTTTTCATTAAGAGAGTTCTTTTCATCGAGGGTTTTTTATCCTCGAGTTATTAATTGGGCTTTTCAGCCTTATTAATTTCCCTTGAGTTTTTCCCTCCCACCAGCAATAATTCCTCCAAAGTGGTGAAAGGCGTTCTAATGGGGTTATCTTCTGGTAGCTTTGGTTTAGGAATGATGTAAATGACTATGTATGACATCTTAGAAAGTTTCGCGGAATTCTGTCAAGTCTAGATAGGTTTTTTTTAATTAATTAAATTAATTAAATTTTCTTAAGGCTGAGAGTTTAATTATTTAATTAATTAATTGTTTTTTAGCAAATATTGTAAAAACTAGGTCTTTGGGCTTTTGCTAGGGGTATTTGTGCTCAAAAGAAATGGAATGAGACCCCCTACACCCTTGGACCAAGTTTCAGCTCAATCGGACAACTTTTGCAAGTTTACCTCTAGGGTTTTATTGGGCTAGCCTCAAGGAAGAGTCTACTCTTAAAACCTACCTAAAACTCCATTGTTTTTCAGATCTAATTTCTTTACTCATTCTTTCTATATTTCAGTTTACTAACAATCATAGATAAGTCACATTAAATCTACTTTTATTGGGATACTTGTATGTGAAATATTTCTGCATAAAACCAGAAATTTTTCTTGACTTGTGGTGTGTTGTGTAGCATTTCCAGCAAGCAATAGCTTGCTCGTTTTTGCAGGTTCTTACCAGGTATAAGGGTTATGTTGCCCACTTTCGGTCATACAACACCTCAAGAACTTCTCCAATGATTGGGTAACGAAAACTCACCCTTTCCCTTCTCTTTCTAGCATTTATAAAGCCACTCTCTTGCTTCCAAACCCTCTTTGGCACAACAAAGGTAGGCTTGCCTCCGCCTTGCGCCATTGTGAGTGGTTAGTTTCTTGTTTTTCTTTTGCAAGTCATTTATCTCATGTTTGCCTACACCTTGGGTGAGACATCCCCAATATCGTATGGCTAGATTAGTAATGTCTTTATGATTTGCTTCTGCTCACATGGTTGAAATCTTCTAAAAGTAGATCTCACATTCACATAACTAGTCTTAGCTTAAGCCCATGGAGGCATAAATTCACTTACATGCTTTAAATCTTTCAAGTTTATTTTCTTAGCACATTTTCGTAAAGCAATAACGTACATGGTTAAGTGATGATGAGTTAAAGCAATCTTCTCTTTTATTGGCAAGTTGTTCTTGTCCTTTAAAAGCACTCTTTTCTTTCATGCTTGCAAACATTCTTGGTTAAGTAAATGGTGTAGGAATAACTTGTTCTTTTCAGCAATTCATTATACATGCTATATGTGTTTACATGCTTCATTCTTAAGATTTAAAACACATCTTTTGGGCTGATTAAAGTTTCGGTTTTGACACTTTTTCACTAATTTTGGACAAGTAAAAGTCACTTAAACACTCTCAAACACCTTAAAATACTTAGCCCTTAGGCATAATAACATATTAAACTTAATAGGACATCTAAATCCACCATCTTCGCCATCTAAAACGGGGTTTGAGAAAGGCAACGGAAGGTGTTAGGCCGGAGACGGTCTCACGGCGCGCGGCGTCCTTTCCGGGAGTACTCGGATCTTTAGGGTTGACCTATGAAGCTAGGGTAGGCCTCATTGCCTCACTTCTTGAGCATCCAGTAGCCATTTGGTAATTGGGGGAGGAGGATTTTGGTTTGACACTTAGTTAGGGTAATTCAAACTTTAAAATCTTTAAGTAACCCTTAATTCGTTAAGCATTTAAACAACTTAGTTACATTGGTACATCTTATGGTTCAACACTTGCAAGCATAACTCTTTTTCAATCTTACATGCAAGTGACATTTCTTTTGCTTTGTGGAATAATTAACTAAGTGTCATTTTTTAGTATTGTGGAACACTTGTGCTTTAAAGCTTTCAAATCTTTTGTTAAGTGTTATTTATGGTGTGATCCCTCAAGAGATAGCGCATCTCATTTGGAGGCATCTTCTTGTTGGGCCTTTAGTGTTGTGGTTGCCATTGAAAAGCAATCCAATAGAATAAGTGTTATTGGGGCATGCTTGGCTTAATGTGTTGATGATCTTCATGCTTTAAAATCCTTTATTTCCTACACATTAAAACACATGGTTAACTTGCCTCTTTGTATCTTTATATTTTGTAGTTCTTAGATATTCTTGTTGTATCTATTATATCATATATTCATCTTGTATCTAATTGTGGATTTGTATCTAACATTGTTGTGAAGTAGTTGTAATCATTGTTTTATTTGTAAATCTTTTGTAATCAAACTCCCTCAAACATTAGTTGACCCCTTTGCTCAACCTTAGGCACTAGTCTTAGTTGACTTAGGAAAGGGCTTGCTTGACATAAGTAAATAGTTGCATCTTGCATTTGTTGCCTTTGCATCATAGGTTAGTCTATCCCCAAAACCTTGTAACTAATTAAAACCAACTCCTAGAACATAACGTTAATCACATCTAGTAACTAGGGTCTATCCCCCTTGGCTTCCCTAGGAGTAAGCCTAGACGGAAGAGGTTCAAGCCAAAGTGACAGCGTGGGCTTTGAACCTAGGCATTGTGCCTCCAAGGACACACTAAGTGAGCAGGACTTAGCTCACGTTTGCAAGTGTGTATAAGGATGGCAACACTCCCACTCTCATACTCTCACCCTTCAACAAAGTTGCGGCTACCTCAGTGACAGTCTTCTCCTGATTTTTGCGGCCTCCTAAACTGTTCAAGCCTCAATGCTTTCATTCGCTGGAAGGTTCTATCTTGGAGTTGTTTGCTGGATGTTTCTCTTCTGAGTTGCAGATTTGTTCTTTCTCTAGCGGCCGGACCTACCTACTGTGTGAGAACAGCCTCATTTCTAGCTGTCAAGCTGTTGTAGGGCTATCATCCCTCTTCTTGTTCATTGATCTGAGTTTGGAGGAGTCGCGGCCTCATTCTAGGCTCCCTCCGTGGCTGCCTTACCTCCTCTCTAGCTGTCGCATGGAGTAAGGTAAGGGTATGTAACTTGTTGTCCCCTTTTTCTGAGTAAGGGACTTGTGGACTGTGTGGACTTCACTAACCTATTTCAGATCTATCCCTGTGGTGTCACTGGATATAAGGGTTTACTGTTTGAGTAAATTGCTTGAAGTTATTGTTGTCTTTCCTTGGGGTTTTCCTATTGGCAAAACAGTCATAAAGTTCTCCTTGACAGAGTTCTAACCCTAAGAGGTCGATCCATGAACCTAAACTATATTTGAGCATATTATACAAAGGCCTACATTCACATGTGTGTCAGATACATCTCTCATTATTCAAGAGGTTAGTTTCAAAGGTAAGTTTTAGATCCACTTGCTTCAGTTTTAGATCTACATGCTTAAGTTTCAGATCTACATGTTTAAGATTTAGATCTACTTGTTTTACCTTTTGATTTACTTGTTTCAGTTTCAGATCTAATTGTCGTATGCTCAAAAATATTTGTTGTTTCAGATCTACTGTTTCTTATTTGCATCTACTCAAAAATATTTATTTAAATTTGTTGTATGTGTATGCTGATCTAGCCAACAGAAAAATTTTAAAAGTATTATTCTTTTGTTTTTTCCCTATTTCTAACACTTTATTATGAAATCATCTTAGCTTAATGTTTATATTATAAAAGGGAAAAGTGATATATTCATGAAAATGGAAAAAAAAAAAATCGTTCTCGCATGGTTTTATATTTTCATAACCAGGGTGGATAACACCCCCCTACCTTGTAGTGCTAATGTATGCATGTTAGAATGTAGTGTTAAATTTTGAGCTTGATTTTTTATGCGGATTATTTCTTTAAATTCTTCAACACTTTGATTCCAGTTTAATACATTTCAACAATATAGAATCATAATTGAATAGCAATATTCATGTAGATACGTAAGCATACACATCAACAACACATATAACCTGGGGAAACCATGTACAGGGAGAAAAACCCCAACAAAAGATATTCATTTATTGCATTAATAATGTAAAATCACTTTTACAAACATCCACCATGAAAACTCTGCTCTTACAGAGCTTGCCAAGTTGACTCTGACCTGACAGAGAACTAATAGACCTTGCTGATATAGATGTATCCTAGTTGCTTTCAAAGACTAAGATATATCAGCTCTGATATGGGCTGTTGAAACTGCCTCTAACTGACTGATATGCGCCTCTATATGCAGCCTCTATATGCTGATCTACAGCACTGATATGCGCCTCTATTGTGTTGATATACACCTCTGATATTCTGCCTCTGTATGATGATCTACAGCACTGATATACACCTGTATTGTGCTGCCTCTATATGCTGATATACAGCACTGATATGGCTGCCTCTTTAGCGCTGATATGTACCTCTGTACAGCACTGATATGTTGTCTCTGTATGCTATCTCTACAGCACTGTTTGCTTCCTCTATATGCGCCTCTACAGCAGTGGTATGTTGCCTCTATATGCACCTCTGTATAGCAGCCTTTAATGGACTGATATTCGCCTCTTTATAGCAGCCTTTAATGCTTCACCTTTACCCTGCACAGCAATTGCATTGAGGAGAGGGGATCGACCTCTACTTATAAAGGAATGGAGGAGAAGTGGAGAGAGCTCGAAATAGAGGTGTGAAAGCATGCTTGACTTAACTCAGCATTACACTTTAGTTCGAAAATAGAACTAGACTTAAAACTTCAGTTACAACTCAGCATTACACTTTAGTTCGAAAATAGAACTAGACTTGAGACTTCAATTACAACTCGACTCTTTACAAGGCAATTCGAATTTCTTTTCATGGTGGATAATGTTACACATGCCAACGCACTAGATCAATACATTTATATCATTTGCAATATTAGGAATATCGTTTGTTTATAGCTCATAGGAATTTTATATTCAACCTAACTTTTGCTAGATGCCTTGACTTTTGCTCATGGCTCACAAGGCTTGACTAGGCTCACAGAGGTTGTACATTCCCCCTGACTTTTGCCCTAGTCTATCTATGCTCACAGAGGTTGTACGTTCCCCTTGACTTTTGCATTAGACTTACATAGCATCTCATTCGTCCTAACTTTTGGTTTGACTCACAGAGGTTGTACGTTCCCCTTGGCTTTTGTCAATACCTCACAAGACTGGTTGATTCTCCAAATCTCCCCGGCTAGCCTCAAGGTGGCCCATATGGCCTCTCATTGGAGAATGATTGTCGATGCTGCCAAATTTAACATGTAGCAGGATGTTTTAGAGTGATGCAAGTTGCAGGTCTTGGACTACCAGAGATGCCAAGGTTCTCATGTGCTCTACGGTGAGCACATGTCCCCATGTTGGAGCCAGATGTTAACCCCTCTCACCTACAGGTAACTAGAAGAGATCATGTCTCATGGCCCGCAATAAAGACAATGATCCCAACGATTGATGATGATCAACATGTCCACGGAGATCGGCCCAGTAACCCCCTTTAGATGCCTCTTCCTCACCAGCATGTCTCATCACACTCAATCAGCGAAGCTCCTTGGAAAATGGTGGCCCAGCACATTATGAGGTACATTAGTCCTTGTTTCATATAAAGTGTCATATTTAATACATTGGGCATTTGAGTAATGATCATAGGTTGATGTTGGATAATGAATCATGAGCTCAAAAGTTATGCTTTCGGCCTTGTTTCACCTTGGTGGCCATCCTAGGCATCCTTATCCTGTGTTGTCACTCCTAGGGAAAAGGGGTATTACTGGTGGTTCTTAGAAAGGGGTAGCGTACCATTCTCGATCATACTTACCACTTTTCCATCCTTGATCCTTCCATTATCCCACCTTTTGGGTAATGTGATTACCTGTACACCAAAATGGCATGTACCTCATTCTATTATGAGAAGAAGGGGCTAAAGGCCCAGAGGTAGATTGCAGTTGGTTGTTAAAAAAGAAAGAAATGGGATAATTACGACAATTAAAAGCCATAGTCCATAATTGAGCTCTACCCCCTCATTAATGGCGATCACCCCTAGTCCTAATGCGAATAAATGCATTCATATATCAAAAAGGACTTGAATATATCCCGAATAATAGCAAAGGAAGTGTTATGATTGAAACCTTTTTAAGGGGACTCATAAATCAAATAAAAATCAAAAGTGTCAAGGAAAAGGTAACAACGCACCCTCTACAAAGGCACTCATGGAGCCGAGCCCATACATTGTCTTGCATGTTAATGAACCCATGCCCAGAAGTAAACCACATGACCACCTCATATTCATTACATATCTCTGATGGGTTCTTTCAAGAAATATCTCTCTACTTGGGTATTGGCACACCTAATAGGTTCCTTTGATGGTCCTCCCATACCTAAACTTGCCAAATTGCATAAAGTCTTGAGCTTGTGTGAACTTTGAAGGGGATACACAATGAGAGTTGTTCATTTGGATTCTATATTGATTGGTGACCTACTTTGTATGCTTCTTAGGACTATTGCCCCTTGTGATTGTTGGTTTGACTTGATTTCACGGTTTTGATTGACTTGGGTGCCCCTGACATGGTCTTTGGAGGACATCTTTGTGCTTTCAGCCCAAGACGTTGTGCACTTTGTACAGGATACAACACATGTGATGCAGAGCGTTGGGTCACCTGGTGATTGAACTCCTTCAAATGCATCCTCTCACACCCCCTCGACCTAGGACAATGGACAGATGAGCTCTACTTTGACAGATAAGGTCATGATGGCAAGTAGATGGGCAGAAAGCCCAAAACTTGGACAGTGCACCCCATACCTTGTTCAGCATTTGATGGAGGACGTTGCACTTGGTTATGCTTGGACACTACTCAGAGAGGTGATGCATGATCATTCCACCTTGGACGTTGGCCCTCCCACTTTGGACGTTGAGCTTTGTGATGATGACATCATGCACTAGAGTTTGCTTTATGATGTTGGGCTTGCTTGCCATTGGGGCACCATTAGATGGCTTGATGATTGACATGACCATTGATGAGGAGACACACCCTTTTCCTTGCTTGCACCTCTTGGATGATGAAACATGGCCTTTGGAGGCTTCACACACCTTCTTGGAGCATGGCGTCACCACACGTGTGGCCTAGGAGGACATTGTTATGGTGTATTGGCTTGATTATTCATTGTCAAAGGCTATTTGAGGGGTCGACCCCACTTGTATCATGGATTATTGTTGATTTAGATCATTATGTGGATATATGTGCTAGGGTTACCTCATATAAAAGAGGCTAGCGCTCATTTGGATCAAGCGCAACTCACTCATTTGTGAGATCACTACTACTTGTCTTCATCTCTCTTCTCTTGTTTTCACTATGGATGTCTTATTTGCACCTTTGCAGTGACTTGGATGGATGCTTTCTCTTGTTAATGGTGGATTCTTCATGAACTAGGGTTTCTTCATGCTATGTGCCTTGACTAGTAAGTGTTTTTGTGTGTGCATGTGATCTTTCTTGGTGAATTTTGGTAAATGCTCTATTAGAGAAGTAATAGTTGCACGTTGTCATTATCTTCCTTGAATGATCTTGAAACCCTAAGGAAGGATTAAGAGAGGTTATCCCCTTCCCTTGTTGCTTTCACCTTGACTTTGTTGAAGCATTCAAGATTTACCTTAAGGGTTAGGAGTGGTTATCCCCTTGAGATTTGTCTTGACTGTTAACCAGAATTTTAGGGGTCTGCCACTCCATTCCTGGAGTAGGCAGGCCCCCCTTTTTGTATATATATCTGTGAACACTCATAAGAGCGTATGTTAGAACTCAGGCCGTAAACTGGAGATATTTGCTTTGTAAGACTTTATCATTTTCAGACTTAATATATTGTTGCCTTATGTATGGAACGCTTTTAAAAACTTGTGCTAGTGAACCTGTGAATTCAAGCACAGGCCGAACCTTGAGCTGGGTCCACTCGAGGTGAGGCATTGTGCTTTTTTTCTTTCTTTTTCTGTACGTATTTAATCTTGGTTTGCTTGTTTGTAATTGTTGGTTTATAATCTTATTTCTGCTGATGCTAGCTACTTAATCATGCATGTCTTTAGTTTACTGTGTTTTATTTCAGCTTTCTGTTCCACTTCAATCACCCGTAGATCATGCTACTAAATGTTTATGTTACGGAATTGAGGTGCTACAGAACTAGGACAGCTTTTATGTTTTAACAGTAGAAATAGAATGTAGACTTCTCTTTTATTTTGTAGTGTGTGAAGGATAAATTAGAACCCATAGCTAGATTGCTTTTAAATGTTGTTTATTTTATGAATGCTACGGAACCATGTCACTCGTGATCCTACCTGGTGAACAGAGCTAAGTAGTGAGACCACAAGCTTAGTCCTAAGTGGTCTAACTATACGGAGTGCCACCAGCTAGGCTAGGGGTCAAGAACATTGCGATTCCATTTTTTTACTTTATTTTAGTTTATGGTTGCAATAGTTCTCAGCTGTTTTTCTAAATTAAATTGCACAACAGTGGTAAAAATCCTTCTTCTGTGTATATTGCACCGAGAGCCTCATAAGACCAAACAGAATTCCAGGTCGATAACTCAAATGATAAGTGTATTACGAAACCAACAATAGGAAGACATGTATATTATATACACATCGTCACTAGGGTTTAAACCTTCACCTTTTCTCTTGCACCTAGCCTCCTTTTAATGTGTTGCATTGATTCCATTTGTCCTAATTGTTGAGATTTGGGTACCTTGGAAAGTGGTCCCCGTGTGCTTATGAGTCTCTAAGCACAAAGGGGGAAGACTATTACCCTCATACTTTACTTTATGATTCTAATTTCACTTTGACTTACGAGTTTTATGTCAAAAGTGAAATATGTCACTTAAGTCATAAAGTGACAATTAATTCACAATGTGAGTGAATTAATAGACATAAAGCAACTAAGGAATGTGGGTTTCCTTAGTGAGATTTTTGGAGTTGATCTCACCCATTGATTAAACTTGGCTAGATCTAATCTAGGCCATTGATCTTTTAGGGTTGGCATGAGGAGGCTAAAGAGAGGGTAAAGGCATTTTGGAGACTCATTCTTCACTTGAGACTTTTGGAGAAGAGAAGGAGGACGCATATCTTGAGGAGGAGAGGGGCACACTTCATGAGGCTTTGAGCAAAACCCTTGAGAGCTTGAGGAGGAGCTTGTGTTAGCTTGGAGCTTGCATGGAGAGGTTATCCATGGAGTCTTAGCTTTCCTTTCTTGGTCAGGAGCATTTTCATGGAGGAGGGGCGCATCTGAGAGAGGAGGGCACACTTGATTTCTTCAGTTGCTCACCGGGAGAGGAGGACTTGTCAGATCGAGATGAGGTTTGATGCATGAGGAGGCTAGAGGGAGGGCGCATGCTTTCATGGTGAGAGATATCCAGTTTTAGTTTCAGTTTATTTATGGTGATCATTTCTGCTTGGAGGAGGGCGCATGAATTGAGAGGACTGGCAGCTACCTAGTAGCAGATCTGCTTGGAGGATTCGAGCTCTGACAGTTTCTATGGAGAGGCAGCACAGGAGAGGACATTCCTGTGGAGGGATTTCTTCATTGGATTACTGATGAGCTAGGGCGCTTCAGTTCAGTACAGAGGGCAACAAAGGGAGAGGGTGCACCACAGTTTGGGCACTTCTTTCTCTGGTTCTTGTGGCAAGGCTCGTGAGGAGCTTGCTATGTATACAGGTTCCATTGTATTTCATTACTTGTTGTATCTCTTGCTTTAATCATCATTATATAGACATATATCCCAAATTGGTTTTTCCCGGGGGGTTTTTATCCAGGGTCATGTTGACCAAAAATACCTGTGTCAAATTTATAATGTTTAGAAGTGTAGATCAGCATTTTAAAGTTCAAGATCTAGAGGTAGTGTTATGTGTTTTAAGTTATATTGCATGTGCTAACATTGAGCACTTGCAAGGGCACCTTAAAAGAGCACTTAACCTATAAAACATTGAGCAGAAAGTGGGATGACTGTTTGCTGTCCTAAAACAGCAAAAGAAGACAGCCATACAGTTGAAACTTAGAGCCATACTAAGGTCAAGGACAGACCTTAGATGGCAGCCTCATAGGACCTCAGATAATTTCTACACTAATAAGGAAAATGGCACTAGTCTTCATGATTGCAAGTGATGATCAAAACCCTAGCATTAGCTAAAGCTCTCCCTTTCTCTCAAGCTACTTGACAACCAAATTACTAACCACATTTCCATACTCAGGAGACCAACACATAATCAGAATGCCCACCGAGCTGTGAACCACTAGATCTTGAACCCACTTGGTTGTGAATTACATAATGGTAAACCTACAGAGTGGTAATCCAATAAATAGCTAAACCCACCAAGCTGCAACTCCATTGAAGTGATTCCATCATCCATGAGATCTGATCCCTTCTAGCAATGAACTCGCCAAAAGGCAAGCAAACCAACTCATGGTCCAACCAATGACCTGAGGTAATGCCAATGGAGTTTTTAAATAAATCATTGTGTTTTTCATATAAAGATAAAATACAACCAACTGCAGTTGCTTCAAAGTTAGAAGTTACAGTAAAATGAGTAGTTGGTTGTGCAGATTGTGATATAAATGTGTGGATTATGATGGAGAAAGGGTAAGAGTCAAACATTGTAAGGAGACTACCAGATGTTCTCTGAGGCAATTGGTTTTTGTAATCAGAGAAGGTGATTGGTCCTAATCTGGTGTATTGTTCGATGTATCTTGTTATACTCATAGGAACAATTGTATAAATAAATAGTAGGTCATCTTGTAACTGGACCCACATGAGTGATGTGTGATCATTTGTATGTATAGGAGATCATTATAGTCATTCATACATAGCTGTATACGATTCTTTGATATTCTTACCTTTCGAGATTATAAGGAGATATTCTCCTGTTTATTAAGAGTTGGAGACAATTCATCATTCTTGTACTTGAAAGCCATGCTTCCCTTCTATAATTGGCCTATTCGGTCTTTACTGTGCTATTTTGGGTAGCTTGGATCATAACATGTTTATTACAATGTTGCAATTGCAAGTCCCGTTCAATTACTTTTACTGTCTATGTTAAACTAACTTAGTAGTAAACATTTCACATATTCATGTCAATAAGCATTCAATTAAGATACAGTGAAAACATAGAAAACTAAGGATTATATCCCTTGACTTTGATATTCCATATTGGTAAACTAAGGAATTGAGACTGGAAATAAAGGTAAAAGACAAAACACCGTAAAACAATTCAAAGAAAACCCCAAATATACAAGTAGCTGGCATTTTGCTGAGGGAATGATGAGCATACCCATTTTTCCGTCTGCAATAAACTTCCAAAAGCAGCATCTTGGAAACCATTTATATGATCTGACGATGAACAATGAAGTTGAAAACCAGAAACGATCAAGCTAATCCCACACATTCTGTTGACTATCTCTAGCTGCACATGACCTGATTCTAACATCCAAGAAGAAAGTTACAAAACCACATCATTGAAATATATTCATTGTGACATTTGCATTTTAATGAAATACAACATTGTGACATTTGCATCTTGTTTTCCCTATCTCAACTCCTTTAACAAAAATTCCATATTCTAATCCCAACTTTCCTTCATGCTCTTATCTTGTCCAAACTGCAGGAAGGAATGTTTAACCTGCTAATCAATGCAAGTATGCTAATTCAGGTGACCATTTTCATGCATGCATATTTAAAACTGTTAAGAATAAAAATTCATTAGTAATGAACTGCTTTATAATTATTTCACGCTTGTGGGATTTAAAACTGCAGAAACACATACACAGAGAGAAGAAATTATATCAAGCAGAGAATTAGAAAGTTCAGCATGCACTTACATGCTGACAATGACTACACCTCATACAACAGATGTTGAAATTTGGTTTTCAGAGAGTGGGTAAATGGGTAGCACTAGTTGGACTGACTAACCAATTTCAATCAGGAAATAACCCCCCAATTTGAAAAACCTTAGGTGATAATTGCATAACAATACTATTGACAGCAAGAATATTTGTTGCTTAGTAAAATCAGCAATCATCTTCACAAGCTACAGGACATGATTGCAAAACTTTCCACTGAGAAGCTAATCATCCAGATAAATAAGGTAAAAGACACAACAAATCCAAACAGATCATAAGGAAGGGGTTTATGCATATAGGATTAAATATCCAAAGCATATCCGAGATAAATCTATTGTTAACACCTACGGAGAATGAGGGGTAATATCAATCATTGGTGAAAGGAAAACTATATAATTTTTTAATATGTTGCCTACGTACAGACATTGAGAAGAGCAAGTAATAGATCCGGATTCCAAGAGAATAGACAAGGCTCTGCAAAAGTCTTAATCATTCCTTGCTCCTGGTGAAACGTGTCAAGTTCAGTATTCATAGCAGTGGAAGGTCTTGCTCACGAAGATGAAAGAAACCTTGGAGAGAATCCTGAGTTCCATTAAATTTACAAATATTATGGCAGGTGGTCATGCATTACGACATTAATGTGGGTTTATGAAGGTATTGAAGGAAAAGGTGGGATGATGGAAGAAAAAGAAGATAGTCAAGATGGAAGAGATGGAAGGCTTCTGTTTCAGCCAAGAGAGGCCACACAAGTGAGCTACAAGTGTGAGGAGAGAGGGGAAGCAGGGCCACACGTGTGAGGAACCAGTACAGCCGCACGTGTGAAGGACAGGTACAGGCCACACGTGCGAGTACAGCAGGTTCGTACAGTCACACGTGTGGTATGTACAGGTCCGTACAGTCACACGTGTAACCAGAACAGAACAGCCACACGTGTGAAGGGTTTCTGCAGGCCACACATGTGATTTTCTTGGGCAGGTATAAGTCCGTACAGGCTGACGTCAGCAGACCATACAGGTGACCTGTAGCAGGTTTGCAAATTGGGAATTTGTCCCGGGATTTTGCTGAGATTGATTTGCTGATTTTTTCTCATTTTGGGAGAATTGATTTGTCCTCGGTTTTGCTGAATTTGTCAGCTGTTGAGAGGGCTGATTTTGCCCTTAGAAATTTCTGAATTTGACAATTTACAGAACAGAAAAATTTGTGTCTCAAAGTCATGCGACAAGTGGGTTTGAAGGTCACATGGCCTTATAGAAATGTATGTGGTTTCGAATCATGTGGTTTCGAATCTAAAGCCATACCCACACACGGGGTGGTTGAGAATGTTGAAGTTCGCCTAAAGGAGTACCCAAAGAAGATGGTCCACGTTGACATCGTGGTAGTTGATGTCCCAGATGTGTGGGGGATGTTGTTATCTAGAAAGTTTGCTGCAATGTTAGGTGGCACCCTTGAGATGGACCTCACTTTCTTGCAATTGCCTTTGAAAAATGGAACGATAGGCCGTCTCCTCAATGTGCCAATAACCGGGGACCATGTGCAGGATATTACTCACCCCGTCAATAATAACAAAGCACAAAACGAGATGATACAAACTCTTCAAAAGTATTCTCCAGAAGATATGCCCTTTGCAACAGAAGAAGACTTTGATCAGATCGAATGGCCCAAGAAAGAAGAATACCAACAACTCCTGGATGAATTCAAAAACAAAGAAATTGGGACGGTGAAGATATTAAAGAAACATGAAGATGACGTACAAATCCACCCGTCTCAACAGGAAGTTTTTACAGCAGAAGCTCACCCCCCTCCCTCAGCACAATACACCAGGGTTGTCCAAGAAACGACTAAATACAAAGTCAGAAAGTACAAGGAGGGAGACATGGTATGGATATGGGATACCCAGAAAGGAGAGCCAACTAATGTAAAAGGAAGCACTCAGTCATGGCTCGGACCCTTCAAAGTTGGAATGGAATCAGTTAACGACTCATATTATCTATCCACTCTAGAGGGAAGAAGGCGCCCATTACCTATCAGCGGGCACCTCCTCAAACCCCACCAAGGTGGGGAGACCTGATTTCATAGGTAAGTGCAAGTAAGTAGGCATTCTATATTCGTGTATTATACCATTTGCATTTTATGTTAGTTTGCTTTCACATTTGCATTGTTGATTGTTTTATTTCAATTTATATATATATCTATGTATGTTGGGGTGGCATTACCGCCCCATTTTTGTTACTGATACCCCTATCGAGATTTGAGCAGGTCTGCAGGTTATGCCAGAGATGCTGAGGTTCTCATGCGCTCTGCGGTGAGCACATGTCCCCGAGTTAGAGCCAGATGTTATCCCCGATTTCTAGGGATAACTAGGAGATCATGTCTCAAGGCCCACAGGTCCTAGACATGGAGTACCGAGAGCAGGATTGACCTGAGCATGGCCCTGGAGGACCCATCTTTCTCTTCTTCCATCAGCTTTGTCCTGTCAGCAGCAGCAACATCCATCACCATCGGCTTGGTCTTGTATCAGAAGAGGTTCTTGCTCCATGAGGTAATTGATCCACATATCATGGTATGTGTCACTTTTGATCATTGAAACCTTTAAATATATGCATCTGATTCCTTTTATCTCTAACAACTGCTTGGATTTTACATTATCCCACTTGACCATGCTTGGGGAGATTGACAGGGTGCCCTAGCAAGCCTGTGCCCGTAGATCTTGGTTTGCCACTGGGGGGATTTCTGAAAAGCCATCGTCCGCTCCCATCATAGCACCACCATTTCATCTTGTCTCCCGCTCATTTATCCCATTCCCCTTGTCCGGGCATTGGGTTGACCTGTTTGTAGGATTGCACCTTATCTCATGGGAAGAAGGGGCTAAAGGCCCAGAAGGTAAAAGCAGCTAGTAAAAGATAAAAGTCTAAAAATAAAACCTCGAGATGCTTCGCCCAGGGATCCCCGAGAAGGCAATAAAAGGCCTCTCAGCAAGAAACAAGAGGGACCCGGAAAATAACAAACAAGACCTAGTCAAGAGGATAGAGGGTCTCATCACGAGCCAGCCTATTAGGTTCATGGGTGCCTAACAGTATGACATTGCCACCATCTGGTTACCACGCTAGGGCAATGACCTTTGGTTGCATGGCCAAGGGAAAGGGAGTCTCATCACGAGCCAGCCTTCTCATCTTTGTGAAAGTACTTGTGGGTAACACTGTCAGCTCTGGTCACCATGCCAAGGCAGTGTCCTCTGGTTAGCCCTTGAATAAAAAGAAAAAGAAGAAGAAAAAGCAAATAAAAAGAAAAGAATAAAGGCAAGAACGGGCTTGGAAAA
>JASDQU010250882.1:0-16275 GCA_032191745.1 Picea mariana
TAATTGATAAAACGTTGACCTCATTGATATCTATTGTTTTACATTGCTTATTAATTGATATCAGATAGTCATATGAAGTACTAACCCACTGAATTATAGCCTGCATATATTCTTTATTGTTGTCTTGTTCCAGGCAGGTGTTCTCTTTGGGTATACACTTCTTTATTGGTTGATTAGCCGGACCTTCTGATCTTGGTGGTAACCTGTGAGGAGGAAACTTTAACCTTAACCTTATACCTTAGCCTCTTCAAAACCCCAGGTTGTCGAGGACGTCTCCCCTGGGTTAACCTCCCTAAATAGAAAGAACCTACCCATCGTGGTGACATTGGGTGGGGAAGGTTCCTGTTATGCCAGTTTGGCCTCTATCCTTCAGCCTTTAACCTAAGCTACAAACTGTGTGATAACAAGGCCGACAAGGCCATAATACCAAAATAAAACTGTTTTTACATTAAATGCGAGACTAAACCCTAATCAAGCAAAACGACAAGACATCACCCCTTCCTAGGGTGACGTTAGCCCTTATTAGGGCAAATGTAGACTCCTGAAGCAAGACGTTAGCCCTCATTGGGCTCCTTCAAGCTGCCACACGTGCCAACTTCCCTGTCCATCTGCCAATATGCTCATGATGACGTCATAATCCTCCTAGGCCATCTAGAGCCAACGCCCCACTGAAAATGGGTCAATCCCCCTAGGTCCAGCTGTGTCAGGGTGCCTCTTGTGGAACGTTCTCTTCTTCTCCGGTGCAAAGTATTTGATTAACTTCTGCCCTGTCTCTGCCCCCTAATGGGGTCTCATCATCCATCTGGTGGGCTCTTCAGCTCCATGGAGGTTCGAATTGATCATCTCCCCATGTGTACCGGTCCAAATGGTACATGTCCGTCGGGTATGGTCCTGCACATCAAAGGCTACGCCCTCCATGGTCTCATCAGTCACAGGGATCATAGCAATGTCAATCACATTTCATCATTAATATTATCAAATACATGCATAAAATCCCTAATACATCAGTTAACAACTCAAAGACGTTACACAAGCCTGCAATACAAGTTTGGAGAAAAGGACAAGGGGTCCTATTGGGCTAGTGTCCACTGGAAAAGGAATGTTCCCGGAAGAGACATCATCCACACCATGTAAATGGGTGATGTGGTCAGGGGATGTCCAAGCATGTGGGTGCAATGATGGCCAAGGATGCAAAGGTGTTACCTATGGGTGCCTTTGTAGAAGGCGAGTTGTCTCTGTCATGGATGCATTTTTTCCAAGCCCATTCTTGCCTTTATTCTTTTGATTATTTTATTTGCCTTTTTTTTTGTTCAAGAGCTAATCAAGGGACATTGCCTTGGCATGGTGACCACAGCTGACAGCATTACCCACAAGTACTTTCGCCGAGATGAGAAGGTTGGCTCGTGATGAGACCCCCTTTCCCTTGGCCATGCAACCAAGAGTCACTGCCCTGGCGTGGTAACCAGTTGGTGGCAATGTCATACTGCTAGGTAGCCATGGACCTAATAGGTTAGCTCGTGATGAGACCCCCTATCCTCTGACTAGGTCTTGTTTTATTATTTTCCCGGGTCTCTCATGTTTCTTGCTGAGAAGCCTTTTATTGCTTTCTCGGGGATCCCTGGGCGAAGCATCTCGAGGTTTTATTCTTAGGATTTTATCTTTTACCAGCTTACTTTTACCTTCTGGGCCTTTAGCCCGTTCTTCCCACGAGGTGAGGTGCAGTCCTGAAAATAGGTCAACCCAATGCCCGGACAAGGGGAATGGGATAAGTGAGCGGGGAGCAAGATAAAAAAGTGGTGCTATGATGGGAGCGGACAATGGCTTTTCAGAAATCCCCCCAGTGGAAAACCAAAACCTACAAACACAGTCTTGCTAGGGCATCCTGTCAATCCCCCCAAACATGGTCAAGTGGGCAAATGTAAGATCCAAGCAGTCGTTAGAAATAAAAGGAATCAGATGCATACATTTAAAGGTTTTAATGATCAAATGTGACACATACCATGATACCTGGACTAATTACCTCATGGAGCAAGAACCTCTTTTGATACAGGACCAAACCGATGGTGATGGATGCTGCTACTGCTGACAAAATAAAGATGATGGAAGAAGAAAAGGTGGGCGCTCCAGGGCCATGCTCAGGTCAATCCTGCTCTCGGTACTCCATGTCTAGGACCTGTGGGCCTCGAGACATGATCTCCTAGTTATCCCTAAAAAGTGGGGATAACATGACCTAAAATTCTACTTTCTCCATATGAAGTCCAATGTGGTTGGAACCACTCTCAAACATCCTGAAACAATTAATGGTAATGTTAAAAACTTAAGTAAAATGATGAAAATGAAAGGTAAAAGTGACATTTCACTTTTACCTTTCATTTTCATTGTTTTACTTTAAGAATTTAACATTACCATTACCCTAGGGCTAGGTAATAGGTCCCCCTTTCATTAAGCATTTGTTTTTTTCTTAAAAAAAATTGAAATCCGTGGCTTTGGGTGCGTTGTACGAGTTCTGTATGGAGCCGGCCAGTTCCATGAAAATGGCCAGTTCCGTACAGGTTCTAGTCCACCGGTCCACCTGTTTTCCTCTCAAAACCGGTTCAACCAGCCGGTTTTGTTGGACCGGTCCAGTTCTAATAACACTGGTGGAGTAGATATTGCTGATTTTATTTGCAGATTTAAAGAATCTGATAGGGATACCCCGTCTGGGGTTAGCATGCACTAACTTTGAAGTGAGAGATTTGTTGTTGGTGATAGGGACAACAAACCTAGATGTTCTCAGATCCTTTTGAGACTGATTTTCCCAAAGGATCATTATGAGTAATAACAGGCCCCTTGTCAATGTAGCACAGCTGCGATAAATGCTCAAGTCAAGCTCTAGAATTTGTGTATGACACTTGTCATAAAGGTGTAGGCCATCTGCCATAATGGAGAGGTACTGCTGGTATAATTGGATAGATGTCTCCTATAAATAAGCAGGCCATATTGCGAATAATTGTGTTTAATATTTATCTCTCTATTTGGTAAGCAAACATTTACTAAATTTTTTAACTATTTAATAATGCTGTCTTATAAAAAATGAAAGATACAATATGATTTTCTATTTCCACGTTAGTGGTCTTATGCAAGGGTAACAGATCTATTTCTTGTACAATGACAAATGGTTAACAGACTCCAATGCTGTCTTATAACAAATGAAAGATACAATATGATTTTCTATTTCCACGTTAGTGGTCTTATGCAAGGGTAACCGATCTATTTCTTGTACAATGACAAATGGTTAACAGACTCCCACATTCTATGAAAAGTATGCTTATGCCATTTAATGATACACAACTATGGCATTGATGCCAATGTCGCTGGCTGAGATGGTTGTTCCATTGTCTGCTCCCTTTACTCTCCCAAAATTAATGTTGACTACATTGGGGTTCTCTGACTGAAAAATCAAAAGTTTGCACTTTGGCTGCTAAAATCATCATTATTCTTGAATTTCCATATAGATTCTGGGCTCCTTGAATTTCCAAAATATCCAAATCCAAATTCAGACATAATATATAATGGGCCACTTGAGGAAATTGAGGTATTCACAATGTACAAAAATATACACACATTTTTCCATGTTTCCAAATATTTTGGAAACACAATTGTCCAAAACCATACTGTTAGGGAAACTTTGGCATTTTCCCATTTCTGCTAACTTATGCAAGACAAAAAGGTCAATTTCTACCCATTTTCTATGTGATTAATGTTCATACTAGCCACATCTGAGGTATTTTTTCTGGCCTGTAAAGTAATATTGAAGGTAAATTTGCCCATAGGGGCTGAATTTTGGTTCAAAAATATTGTAATGTTCCAATCCAGCTGACTAGTAAGTTTTGGAAAATTAAATGCATCGCAACTATGCCTCTTTTTGTCAGGTCCTATGTAATAGATGCAAGATATAGTTACTCAAAAATGATATTATTCCACAAGTTCTTTATAGAGCTGATCATTCTATGACTCGTCAATTATTTTCAGAAAGAATGGTTTTGATTTTGTTGAGGACACAAATGCACCACCAGGACGGAGGTTTCTTTTATCAGCTGTTCCTTATAGTCAGAACATCACCTTTGGTCTTGAAGGTGAGATACAACATGTCTCCATTACTACAGAAAACTCATAATGGATTCCTCAATTTGTTAATGGAGGATGATATTTTAGATGGTCTGTAAGACACAGAAAGAGTTGTTTTCAGTCTACAATGAAATTTATGCAAGAGGAGTATATTGTTAATCTGCATAAACTGCATGATTTATTTTCACAGATGTGCAGGAGCTTTTATCTATTCTTGCTGATGCACCAGCACCACCTACCTCAGAAGTAAGTGATTCTCTTGATTGTTCAGATGTCTGTAGCAATTCATACAAAAAGGCCATACCACAATCTATATCTGTTCTCTGTCCATCAAGAGTGCGAGCTATGCTGGCATCCCGTGCTTGCCGTTCATCTGTAATGATTGGTGATGCACTGTGCAAGAAAGATATGGAAACGGTAAGATAAAGTTGGCTTATCAATGCTATGTAAAGTTCTACATTCAAGTTTTATTCCTTTGTTTTCCTGCTTTCTTTTTGTGCTTCTTTTGTGAAATGTAAATCAAAGACTCAAATTTAACAATTATTGCTACACACGCAAAACTAATTATGGTTTAAATGAAGTTTAGGGCCTTTTATAATGTTAGAAGTCTACATAACATCATGAAAATCACTGCTGAGTCAACTATTGTTATGGCCTCAATTAATATAACTACTATTAAAACAGAGTTAGCATTAGGTATCTATAATGTAATAAATGGTAGCCTACATTCATAAAAGAATATTTTGTATTAAAAAAAACTATCGCAAAGAAAAATTGAAAGATCTAGCATAGATACCAAGTTGACAAAACTAGTACAAAGAAAAAATAGACATCATTGCATCAATACAAGAAAGCCAACTTGGGAATATAGATGTAATGTACATAAATATATATTACATAGTAATAATAATAATGATAATAACAATAATAATCATTTGAGTTCTACTCGATTTGATTCAGATGTTTGTGACCATAATTGATGCTTTGGAACATATAAACCAAGGGTTGCGTGGGTTGCAAATAAATATAGAGAGTTAAAAGTATATAAGATAAAGGCAACAAACTATATAATTAGAAGTGTTGTATTTGATGCAAAAGGGTCTATAAGATATTTATTTTGGAAGTCAAAATTAAAGTTCAATTATAAGATAAAGAACATTAGTAGATATTGACTATAAAATATTAAAGTATCTTTTAAGTCAAGGAAAAGGGTACTAAAGATTTAAGGGATATTACCCAAGACAAGGAGTTATTTAATGAAAAGGTACTCTCCATAAAGGTGGCTACTCGTGGAAGCAGTTTAAAAAGACAATTTTAAGGTTTAATAAAGGTCAGCTAAGTCTTAAAAAGTTCAAAAGATATATATTCCAATGATAAAGTTATCAAAAGGATATAAACTGAAGTCCTTTAAGTTAAAGGATATCATTCAAAGGTTCCTAAGTCCTAATCAAAATTAGGCGAAATAAAGTAGAATTTATATTAATTTTCTCATGGGACTTTCACACCTTGTGCAGCCACTGAATATCAAAGGTATCCTTAAATGAATCTCTATAGAAACCACGATAATATTGTGTCGAGGCCTCAACAAGGACAAGTTTTCAGACTTGGGGAAACCCCCTTTCTTGAGGCATTGGACTTTTCATCTTGCACCCCATCTAATGAACTTTGTCATTCGGCTTCATTTTCCATTTGATTATGATGATTCTTAGTTGAAAGGGGTTTTGGAATTCTGATTTTTTCCTCCTAAGTCCTTATGTTTGCTAGGAAGTGAGTCATCTCATTTATTGAGTTAAGCGAGCTCCCTTTGCATTTCAAAGTACTAACTTTGAAAGTGGCCCTATTGTCGCCTTATACACACCTGGGGTAACATGGAAGAAACCTTCAATCCACTTGGTGTGTCATTGGGGGCAAGTTTCGAGTCAAGGTGTTATCACCTGATCCTCAACTCCTCTGTCGAGGCCAAATCCTAGCGAAGCCAAGGGGGGTAGTCCCTAACAAAATACTAAGGCTCTTTTAAACTAAGAAAAACAAAATAACTACTTCTAGGAATTTATTGCAAAAAAAAAAAATGCATTCAACACTTAACATTCATCATTTGAGATAATCATATAAATCATGTGTCCATAAGCATGCATATATCAAGTAGGATACAAGATCTACAGGATTAACGAAATTAGTTAGACAATTGCATGAATGAAGTAAATTGCTCACATACATAAAGATAAACCAAGTGTACTAATGCTTTAAAAGGAGTCATGGGCAATTTTTGATCGCGTGTTTTATTAAGGTAAATTAAAGGTAAATTAATGAGAGAATATGTGGCTTCTTTAGAGGCTAACTCTTTGTTTGGAAACTTGCGGAGAACTTACCGAAACCTAAAAGGTCTCACCAGTAAGTTCACTAAGGGTGTCGGATGTCCAAAATGGGTGGGAAGCCATGCCCTGAGAGGGCCTGCCTTACTTCACAGAGTCCCCTTAGGCGTTTCTCCACGCATTGAGATAGCAACTTCCGAGATTTCCTTAATTAAGCTACAAACAAGGTTTATTTGACTTTGCAAGATTGAAAGATATAAATTTTATAAATAACTGAAAGATGTGCTTTGCAAGAAACTTGAAAATTGAAACTTGCAAGAGTTATTGCTGATAGCAGAAAATAAGCTCTAAGCTAAACATGCATAAAGATTGAAGGTATTTTAGACATGCATGTGAAATGTGAGAGTTATGTGTGTTAGATTTGCTTATGCTTGTATATGTATTTAAGATCAAAAGATAAAACTTGCACATAAAGAAAGCGAAGCCAAACCACAACACATAAATCCCTATAATGGGAATGAAAAAACTAGGCTCAAAAGGTCCTGCTTTTATTAAACCTATTACAATGAGAACTAAGTTCTCTTTTAGAAACTTGGATCCTTATAAGCTTTGGATCTTAAGGATTACAAGAAACTTAGAACAAAAAAAACTTTTCTGATGAAGTAGGAAACCCCCGGATGCTTTGAAAGCCTTGATTTCGCCAAAAGTCGACAGAATCTCCCCTTGCTTTTGGATGGACCTGCTAAAAACCAGCAAGTAAAATGATTAGAAGATGATAGGAAACAATTTAAAAGACTAAAGTAAAACTTGAAAAATTTACTCAAAATTTTTTGGAATTTTTCTAAGGCAAAAAGGACAATTTTTAGAGACTTTTCGACACTTTGAAAGAATCTAAACTAAGCTATTTTAGTTGTTTCTGTTTGCTGTCCTAAAACAACAAGCATATGACAACTAACTAATTTGATTTACAATGTGAAATAAAACAACTATCTAGTTCTAGATTTAGATGAAAAGAACCTAGAAAATTGCAAGGAAACTAGCCTAGATCTACTCATTTAGTTAGAAAAGATTGCAACTAGATCTAGGAACTTTAAGCATGCAACATTAGATATTCAAATTTAACTTTTAAGATAGATCTAATTAACATGCAATCAAAGAGAGAGAAAGGAAGAAGAATATTTATGATTTTTCCAAAGTTTTTGCTTGAGCATGGAATACTTGGGCTATGAGGTCCTTTTGGTGTGAGGAAGAGAGAGAATATCTTCTTTTCGATCTTCTTGGACAAGCACTAGATGCAACCTAGCTCATTTGCCTCTCCAAGAAACCGGATCCTGCATGTAACAAAGAACACCTGAAAATACCTGTAGACTTGGTGTTTTTTAAACAGAAAACCTCAATTGCACATTAGTTTAAACAAAAACAAGACATGCAATGTAAGCATTCAATATAGATAAACAAGTGGATTAAGCAGTAAACAAACTAAAGAACCCACTCAAATAAGATAACAATATCCCTATGATTAGCCAAGTAAACAATAAATATATACAGTAAATCAATGTAACATCACTTCAAATAAGTCCAACATTCATCCACACATGAACACCACACACCATAGATGATCTCCAAAGTCTTTTATTATTCCAATAGCATGAGAAAATTACAACAATGATGAACAAGCTTGCCCAAACTCCAACCTTACAAAGGAGAGGTGTAGCCTTGCTTATATAGCAAAAGGGGTGACAACTCCAAAGAAGGGATGTGCCAGTCTAAGAGGAGATGTGCAAGGTCAAGGGAGAGATGCACATGTAGTAGAGTGGAGAGGTGTGGAGTGGATGGGTAGTGAAGTAGGGTGAAGGGGGAGTGATGGAGGTGGAGGTGAAGTGATGTGGGATTGAGTAGTGAGGGTGTGTGGTTGCCTTGGGATGTGCGCCACCCCTCTAGAATGCGCCAACTGTGTAAGTGGGGTCAAGTCCTTTCATTGGGATCTCCTCCACGCTTATGTCACCCTCAATGAAGCTGCCTTACCCTTTGCTTAACTCACCTAAGCTTTCAGTCAACTGGGGACAAGGAAAAAACATGTTTCTGACATGTTCTCCAGTTTCCCTAAAAAAGTCTACATAGGGATTTAATTAAATTATCCATTTTTCGTTTTTTTCGAGTAAATTTCATTTTTTAGTGATAATAATCACTTTTTGCCTCAAAAGAAGGGAAACAGGGGTTTACATGGTACTCTGGACTGGAAAGTGACCATAAATATGACATCTGATAATATTTGATGTTATATTTTTACAACTTATTGACTTACAATTAAAAATTTTCATTTTTGCGGAAATTTTATTATTTCTTTAAAACATTAAAAAAACCTATCAAACCTAGTTGCAACTTCCATATGACTCAATTAATATGACCTAGTATGAACTCATATACATTCAGACACTAGGCATTGGTTATACCATGCCAAGGCCTAACCACCAGCACATACTCCAGCTTTGGAGTCGGTCTCTTGAGTGAAAAAACTTAGAAATTATTAATCGCCCACAAAGGCAAGCAAATAATAATTAACAAGTGAAAGAAAACACTCTAGAGTACATGCTCGTACCTAGGTCTTAAGTGGCCAATAGCCTTTTACAATAATTAATACTCAGGTCATTTATTACAATGATGGAAATGCGAAAAAAAGGTGGTCTTTTGCAAGACCAACTGAACTCTGAACTTTGAGCATCTGTCTGCTCAGTCTTTGTCGGCTCATCTTCAATTCAACTAGTGCAAACTGGTGGATAACAGGCTCAATATACTATAGGGTCTCTTTCAAAATTATTCATGTTAGAATGTTAAAGGGTTCTCGAGGGTGTATCATGTTTCTTTTAAAATGTTACTCTTTGAAGGATCAAATTACTCTCAATGGTTCATCGAGAGAACTTCAAAGATGTATGCTATAACATCTTTTGAACCAGCCCAATGGCTCATCCAACGGTTTCTAAAGATGTGTATCTACAATCTTTCAAATTTGCTCGATCGCCTTCATCATACCTCTTTTGAAATCCAATTCTCAAATCTTTGGAAATGTTCTAATAGTTGATCGGGCCATTCTTGATGTCCCAACGATGGCTATACTCAAAACAAGCCTAATTTTTTATCGGGGCACTTTACAACTTCTTTGAAGTATCTTTCAAATGCACTTGATCATTCATTGGGCCACATTTGAAGTTTTAATTTCAAACCTTCGAAAATTTGGCCTAGTAGTTCATCGGGTCATCTTTCAAAAGCGATCGATAGGCCATTAGACCATTATTGATTTTTTGTGGAAGAATCTTCATAATTCCCCCTATTAGCACAAATTTCTGTTGAGATATTGTAACTTCGAAGAATATTTTAATTATATTTGAGTTATTATTTTATAGATCAAATCCCCTTTTGCGGATTGATCAAGTCGGGTCTTTTATAAAATCAAATCCCCTTTTGTGGATTGGTCTAACTGTATTTGTATAGTGGTATTTGTAAAGTCGGCCTCTAGTAATTATAAAGTGGTTTTAACCACTTTTAGGAGAAGTCAACTCAACCAAGTGAAGAGACACAACCCTAGCGCCATCTCACACTTGTATTTATATGTGAGGTTGGTGTCTCATTTGTACACACTCACTCACTCATCTAGTGCGCATTAGACCACTAGACCATTAGACCATTATTGATTTTTTGTGGAAGAATCTTCATAATTCCCCCTATTAGCACAAATTTCTGTTGAGATATTGTAACTTCGAAGAATATTCTAATTATATTTGAGTTATTATTTTATAGATCAAATCCCCTTTTGCGGATTGATCAAGTCGGGTCTTGTATAAAATCAAATCCCCTTTTGTGGATTGGTCTAACTGTATTTGTATAGTGGTATTTGTAAAGTCAGCCCCTAGTAATTATAAAGTGGTTTTAACCACTTTTAGGAGAAGTCAACTCAACCAAGTGAAGAGACACAACCCTAGCGCCATCTCACACTTGTATTTATATGTGAGGTTGGTGTCTCATTTGTACACACTCACTCACTCATCTAGTGCGCATATCTTGAAGGCAGTTGCAGTTCCATGAGGAAAGAGAAGAGAGGCGCATACTCAGTCTTGGTTTGTCTTTGGTGTTTTGGTCTTAGTCTTGGCATTGTATTGGCAATCTATTATTGAGGAAGTTTTTGCTAGGTTTTCTCCCCCATGAGGGTTTTCCAAGGATAAAATGTTGCGTACCTTGTGATTGTGTTTCTTTCAGTGATCCTCTTTATACTGTTGTTTTGGAAATACATTGAATGCTCATTTAATTTGGAAATAACCTAATAACAACAGTTAAAACTTAACATGGGATCATAGCTTGACTGAATAGAGCATCTTTCATTGAGTGTCTAGACGCCACTATTGTCGTACAAGAAAATTAGGGTTTTTTTTACTGAAGATGATTTTTTTACCAAAACCCACCTTGGGAAGTGTGCCCTGCCCTAGCGCATCTTTTGGTAGTTTGAGTGAACTTTTTCAGTGGCTAGATTCTCTAGAAATTCAAACCCTAGTTTTGACTAGTACCAGAAAACCAGAATCAATACCAAAAGTACCAGTCCAGAATTGCGCAGGTCAAGTTTCAATGGGTAAAACTTGGAATTTTCTGAAACAGTCGGCTCTAGCAAACTCGCTTTAGCCCAGCGCATCTCCTGGTAAGCTCAGTTTCATTTTCTGAGCACTTCCATTTTCTGGTCATTTTCTTAGCTCCAGGTCAATATGTCTGCAAGCACCAATCTCGTTGACAAGCTAGAAGGTGTGGAAAATTTCCATGCCTGGAAGTACAGAATTGGACTCATTCTTGAAGAGAATGACCTTGCAAAATTCATAAATGAAAATGTACCGGAACCCAAAGAAAATGCAACCAAAGAGAAGTACAAGAATGATATGATTAAGGCTAAAAGAATAATTACATATTCCATTAAAGACCACTTGATCCCTCAAGTGTCTTCCAAGAATACTCCAAAAGATATGTTTGATGCCCTAACTAGAATGTATGAAGGAAAGAACATCAATCAGAAGATGAACTTGAGAACCCAACTCCATAATACAAAGATGCAAAAAGGAGAAACAATTCAAGACTACTTCTCTAGGGTTTCTCAATTCAAAGAATAGTTAGAGACAATTGGAGACAACTTAGATGAAGATGAACTCATGATGAAAACTCTTAATGGTCTCACAAGACCTTGGGATGCCTTCATCCAAACTATTTGTGCAAGAAAAGAGAAACTCCAATTTGACAGTTTATGGGAAGAATGTGTTCAAGAAGAAGCAAGAGTGGCCAACCAAGAAGTCGTCCTATTAAGAGATGAAGATCAAGCCCCAGCTGCTCATGCTAAGGGTGGAAAGAGAAAGTCTCATTTTCAAAAGGAGACCCACTTTCATAAAGAATCTCACTCTCCAAAGAGATTCCAGAAATATCACAAGGGTCAAAGAAAGGGAAAAGATTTCTCCTCCTACCATTGTTATCATTGTGATAAGATGGGACACATTTCTAAGAATTGTCCTTCCAGAATGGAAGAATACAAGAGGAGAAATAAGAAAAGACATCATGCCCATGCAATTGAAGATGATGAGCCACCCAAGAAGTTAGCTAAAGAAGAGATTGAAGAATATGTTTTGTTTTCCGCTCTCTCAAGACCTGTGACACCTAGAGAGGATACTTAGCTCATAGATAGTGGTACCTCTAAGCACATGACAGGTCAGAAGAACACTCTCTCCAGCCTTATCGAAAAGGACTCCCCCTAGAAAGTTTCACTGGGAGATGATTAGCAGTACCCAATCAAAGGAATGGGAGAAACCACCTACAAACTTGATTCAGGAACTCCGATGAGAATGAAGGATGTACTCTATGTACCAGGGTTTGAAAAAGAACTTACTTTCTATTTCATCCCTAGATAAGAAAGGTTTTGGGGTTGCATTCATAGACGGTGAAGTTCTTATGTGGTCTAAAGGAAAAACTATAGAAGATGCAGTTGTTATTGGAATAGAAGAAAGTGGTTTATACAAGTTAAAGGGTCACTCAGATGTAGCTTTGACTCACTCGACTAAAAATCCTTGTAGACTTTGGCATAGAAGACTAGCTCACATCAACTACAAATCCTTACCATATGTAAGCAAGGTAGTTACAGGTTTACCAGAACTAAAGGTTGATCATCAAGGTGTATGCAAGGGATGTGCACAAGGAAAGAACATAAATAATCCATTTTCAAAGAGCGACAGTAAAGCAGAAGGAATTTTGGACCTTGTCCACTCAGATGTAGGCGATCCAATGCCATCAACCTCTCTATGCGGGTATGTATACTATGTATCTTTTATTGATGATTACTCTCGTAAGACTTGGGTTTATTTCTTCAAGTCAAAAGATGAAGTACTTGGAAAGTTCAAAGAATTCAAAGCCTTGGCAAAAAACCTCTTCGAAAGGAAAATCAAGATACTCGGGGCAGATAATGGAGGATAGTACACTTCAAATTAATTTGGAAGCTTTTGTAGAGATGTCGGGATTAAGAGGGAGCTCACCACTCCCTATAATCCTCAACAAAATGGTGTAGCAAGAAAGAAAGAATAGAATGATTATGGAAGCAGTAAAGACTATGATTCACGATCAAGATCTTCCAATGCACTTATGGGTTGAAGCAGGAAGAACAACAATATATGTCCAAAACAGATTATCCCATATTGCACTTGGATTCAAAACTCTCGAATAAATGTTTATCGAAAAGAAGCCAAAAGTAAGCCATCTCAAAATATTTGGTTGTCCAATATTTGTACACATTCCAAAAGAAAAGAGAACTAAGTTGGATCCTTCAGGAAAGAAGGGAATATTTTTTGGATACTGTGAGGTCTCTAAGGCCTTCAAAATTTACATACCAGGTTACCATCACATTAAGATCAACAGAGATGTAACCTTTGATGAAGATGCAACATTCAAAATCTCAAGGAAATGCCAACTTGAAGAAGTATATGAAGAAGAACATGTAGTTCCTAGAGTTGCAGAACCCGTGAAGGAAGTTACAGTTACCCCTAATGATGAGATTCCAAAAGATCATGATATGATAGAATCTCAAGAACCTCCCCGTATGACGATCTCTCACAAGAGAAAGCCAGCTTGGGCGAAAGAACTTATTCAAGATGTAGAGAGGTATGGTGCCCCAGAAGGAACAATGAGACAAAGCAAGAAGCCTAAGCCATTCTCTAGCTATATGGCCTTGATGTGTGATCTCGTAGAGAAGGAACCTACTTTCTTTGAAGAAGTCGTTCAGAAAAAAGAATGGATGGATGCCATGACAGAAGAATATTAGTCCATTATGAAGAATGATGTATGGGATGTAGTTCCCAGACCAAAGAACAAAGATGTGGTATCTTCCAAGTGAATATACAAAATAAAACATACAACAGACGAAAGTATTGAAAAATATAAGGCAAGATTTGTGGCTCATGGATTTTCTCGAAAGGAAGGTATTGACTATGAAGAAACATTTGCTCATGTAGCTAGATACACTTCTATCAAAACCATCATAGCTCTTGTAGCCAAAATGAAATGGATGTGAAAACAACTTTCTTAAATGGTGCTATTGAAGAAGAAGTGTATATAGAACAACCTCAAGGGTTTGAAGTTGAAGATAGAAAGACTCATGTTTGCAGGTTGAAGAACGCTTTGTACGGGTTGAAGCAAGCTCCTAGAGCTTGGTATGGCAGAATTGATAGTTTCTTGACATGTTTGGGCTTTACCAAGAGTAAATTTGATCTTCATCTTTACTTCAAGATTATGGATGATGAGCCAGTTATATTGTTACTATATGTGGATGATTTATTCTTGACAGAAGAAGAAAAGCTCATCACAAATTGTAAGAAGAAGCTTGCTGCTAAATTTGAGATGAAAGACCTAGGCCTGATGCAGTATTTCTCAGGTCTTGAAGTTTGGCAGAGCCCAGAGAAGATCTTCCTTAACCAAGGGAATTATGCAGTTGAAATACTAAAGAGATTTGACATGTTGGAATGTAAAGCCATGAACACACCCATGGAAACGAATTTGAAGCTCTCGATTGATACTTTGTCAGAGTTGGTTGATGCTACTCTATACAAACAAATTATTGGTTCATTGATGTATCTGACGAATACCAGACCAGATATATGCTTTGTTGTGAACACCTTGAGTCAGTATTTGGTGGAGCCCAGAGTGTTCACCTTGTAGCTGCAAAGCATGTGATGAGATACCTTAAGGGTACGTTGGATTATGGTCTATGTTATACTAGAGATCATAACTTCAGATGGTATGGTTCTACTGATTCAGATTGGGCTAGAAGTGCTTCAGACAGAAAGAGCACTTCAGGATGTTGTTTCATTTTGGGGTCAGCCATGACTTCATGGCAAAGAAGAAAACAATTCAGTATTTCTCTTAGCAAGACATAAGTAGAGTACATTGCAGCATGTTCTTCCAGTTGTGAAGCCATATGGCTTCGGAAGTTGTCGATAGGTCTGTTCGATCTGGAGATGGAAGCCACTGTGATTCTATGTGATAACCAGAGCTGTATAAAGATTATGGAGAACCACGTGTTCCATGATAAGCCGAAGCACATAGAGATCCGATACCATTACATTCGTGATATGGTGCAGAGGGGAGCTGTAAAGCTCCAATATGTTGGCACAGATGATCATGTTGCAGATGTGTTGACCAAGCCTCTGTCTCGCGTGAAGTTTGAGTACTTCTGAGACAAGCTTGGTGTAGTCCGAAAGGACCTCCCTCGAAAGGGGGAGTGATGTTGATGATACTATGGTATCCTGACCAACAACGGGTAGCTTCGTTAGGATTTTATATCCTAGGGGATTGATCATCCTTGGGTAGATCCCGAAGGTCCGATAAGGATGGTCTGTCAAAGTACCTGTGCATGTATATGTCAGTTGTGGTCAGTAGTGGTAGCTCCATTAGGATTTTATATCCTAGGGAATCTTATGATTCTTGGGAAGATCCCAAAGGTTCGGTGAGGACGGTCAGTCAAAGTGCCACGTGATAGCTTGTTAGGATTTTATATCTTAGGGAATCTTATGATTTCGAAGGTCTGGTGAGGACGGTCTATCAGAGTACCACAAATGTTGTTGTTGATGCACCTGCCTCATTCTGTTGCCACATGTTGATGATGTTGTTTTTCCAGCCTCATGTTGTTGATGATGTTGTTCCAGCCTCGTGTTGTTGATGATGTTGTTGTTCCAACTTCGTGCTATTGATGTTGATGTTTCAACTTCATGTTGATGATGATGATGATGATGATGCTACTGTAGCTCCATGTCGTAAATGATCATGATATTAATGATGAGAAAAACTTCCGATGATTTATAGATATGCCAATCAATGTTCCAGATGTTGATGATGATGTTTCCCTCTCCTTCTCTTAATGATGTTGTATTGAGTCATGTTAGTAGAATACCCTTCTCATTAAGGGGGAGTGTTGAAATATTGTAACTTCGAAGAATATTCTAATTATATTTGAGTTATTATTTTATAGATCAAAGCAGATTGATCAAGTCGGGCCTTGTATAAGATCAAATCCCCTTTTGTGGATTGGTCTAACTGTATTTGTATAGTGGTATTTGTAAAGTCATCCCCTAGTAATTATAAAGTGGTTTTAACCACTTCTAGGAGAAGTTGGCTCAACCTGTTAATGTTTATGCCATTATTATAGTTCTTTGCATTTCAATAGATAAGAGCATAATAAGAACAAGATCACTGAGAAATACACATTCACAAGAGACACAACATTTATCCTGGGAAACCCTCTAGGGGAAGAAAACCCAGCAAAAACTTCCTTATCATAAATAGCTTATACAAT
>JASDQU010250883.1:0-15141 GCA_032191745.1 Picea mariana
AATATATGGGGTTAGGATTGTTAAGCCTAAAGTACTCATATATTGGATACAAAGTGGAAGGTGCTAGGTCTTGATTAAAGATAGATATCTTGATAAGACTACTCTCATAAGATCCTATATGATAAAAGTAGTACCCATGTTAATATAGGGTTACTATAGCCCCTTTATGGACACAGTAACACTTACAGTTCCTCTTCAATATTAGAGTTGCTTGAACAGTCTAAACATTAGCCTATCATGTTAAATTGTGGAATGTACTGAGCAATTTCATATGCACTGAATTATTTTAATAGGCACGACTTCACTTAGAAAAGTAAATTATCTTGTTATTGGTACATGTCATATTCTGATAGTGACAATAATAGATTAATCTTGATGAATTATATCTGACTAAAGAAGTTTTAATGCACCTAACAATTTTTTTTATTTTTTTCGGTAAATTTTGGGTACATTACATATGGTATCAGAGCGGAAGGTTACAACACTTGGACCTCAAAGGAGGGCCAAAATTTAGTTTAGTACATTTTATCCTGTTAAAGCAAAAAAAACTAACAAAAATGCTTACTGTTACAAATAGAAAAATTTTGTTCTGTTGTGATAATGGCAACACAAAATGAAGAGGAGATCAGACTTGAGAAGATTCCCGATCAAGGACCTCCTAGAGAGCCTGGGCAGAACAGTGAAGGAATTTCAGCCACCAAGGTTCTGGAAACAATTAGGAACCTTGTCGTGGAGTTGTAAGCGTTCAAGGTAGATAATGAGAAATTGAAAAAGGCACATGAAGACCAACAAGAGATAAATTAAGTGTTGTTTGACAGCATCATAACAAATAAGATTCCAAAAGACAACGACAAGGACAAAGAGGTTAGGAAAAGAGCCTCCAAAAAATATGGTCTTGAAGTAGAAATTGAGAACAGTTCTTCCGAAGGCACACAAAGAGCAGAAAATAAAACAGCCACAGGAAGGAAACGAAAACAGGTGGACCACCTGGAGGGTGAATTCAAGAAGATCAAATCATCCACCTTTGACGGAGAATATAGGACATGGGAGGAGGCTGAAGCATGGTTACTAGATATAAAAAGTATTTTCATATTTATAATTATTCTAGTAACATGAAGGTCAGAATGGCCATTTATAACCTGAAAGGAAAGGTGCGTATCTGGTGGCAGGACCTGAAGTTGGCCAAGGGCTTAAAAACAAAATAGATGGAATGGTCGGATTTCAAGAAATACTTCAAGAAACAATATTTATTAGAAATTTATTATGAAAGAAAGACCAAAGAATTTTATAAGCTAAGACTCGGCCAAATGACTATGGACGACCTGAGAAACAAATTTATCGAATTATTAAGATTTGTGCCATACATCAGGGAAGATAAAGTAAAAATCCATTGGTTCCTAAGTTGCCTACCACAGTCCTATAAGGACAGAATTGAATTTGAAAATCCCAAGACCTTAAGTGAAGTGTTTAGAAAGGGTCGTATGTGTTATGATCAGTACAAACATCGGTATGAAATTCCCAAGGCTTGGAAATATAAGAAATAGGACAGAAGGAATCAGCAGAAGAAAGGCTTCCAACCTACCCTAAAAGAATTTACCTCACTATTTGTCTCTTTGAAAAAGGTGTGTTAGATTACAAGTACTAGAAATATTGATTTATATATTTTAGAATTTTTGTGTCATTGTGGTACCCATGTATATTGGAAAATAGTTTGCATTCTTGTTCAGCTTATGTTTAAAACTAAAATATGAAGTATATACCCTATACTTCTATTGACAAAGATAATTGGTTCTTCCAGTGTGTCGCCATTTTTTGTGGATGCAACAAACCCCCTTTACTTTTTCTTTCACTCCTACTACCTAATCCTCTACTGTTTGATCCTAATATTATTTATTTTCCTACCATGAGGAAGTTCAGGGGTTAATCTTGATTGGTGATTATCTTTGATGGGTGTTGATCATTCCTTTTTTATCTTATGATTTCAAATTTCTTCATGATTCTTCCTAACCTATGATGTTTCATTGACATTTGTATGATGGAATTGAAACTTTATCTTCAGACCTTTTTTTTATTCCAAAGTACTTGATGATCCTATGTGGCTGCAAGTTTTGGTGTTCTATTTTATGTCTTGAATGAGTTTACTGTTGATTATTGTTTGATTGACTAATTCAAAGTTTTCACCCTCTTGTTGGCATGTTATATTTAATATCTTCAACGTTTATACTTTCGCATGTAGATATTAATCTTTTGTTTCAAACTCTAATCCTAAATAGCATAATTGTTGATACTTCTTTTGAGTTGAAACTTGGTATGTACAGTAACAAGACACCTATATATAGCCACCCATGGTTGATTGTTGAAGAACCTAATGCTTATTTATAAATTGGCATAAAGGCAGAAAATATAATAGTTATGATATATTGATAAGTCTCCTTTTAAGCACATGAATGATCTTATTTTTTTGTTTTGCAGGAGTAAGTTTCCAAGGACACTTCATTTACGTGACCACTCCCGCCTTAAAAGGCATGTGGTAAAATCTCTTGATCCTTTTCCACAACCTTGACCTTGATTAATGTCAAGATTTTCCTTATCGGGAAACATATTACCTTGCTTGTAGTTGCCTCGAGATACGAAGCCCCCAAGGCTGTCAGATCCACCTTTCCCGCAAGCCTATCCCTGAACCTTTTCGGATTGATATATACTGAGTCCTTTTTGGTCTTACCTCTTGCCAAAACCCAATCCTAAATCTCATTCATACTTCTTATTGTGATTCATTGTCGTTTCATCGCCTGATGCTTGTTCGCTATCTGTTGGTTCATGGTGGTTTGATGTAAGGACCTTTTCCTTTACTTGATTTATTCCTACTCCTCACGATCTAAGTATGTCTTCCCTTTGAGATCTTCATATTAAGTGGACTAACATGTGATGTGTTCTTGGTTGGAGTCGATTTCTTTTTTCCACTTGTCACTACTTGTGATGTTAAATTGTCACACGAAGTGTTGTATACTTCACCTCCATCATTTTCCCTTCTTCACGGCTTAGTCGCCACATCCTTCATCATTATATTTCCTTAGTCCTCTCCATGAATATCGTTTTCTTAAATACTGCCATATACATTGTTTTCTAAATTTTGGCCCCTAAGTGAGGAACCCTGACTGACGGAACCCTAAGGGGGCATGGAACCTTGAATTGTGCAATTTGGGCTTAATTTTATAACTTGTACATATTTTTTGTATATTTCATTTTTATTTTAATTTATTTTTGATTTTTATTTTTATTTTTAAATTTATATTCATTTTTCCCATGGTTTTGAAAAAACCACATGGTATTTCCCATGGTTTTTTCCAATGGTTTTTATCCTAGAATTACTATAGGTATTTACTTTTACTCGAGGGGAAACCGATTAACATTAAACAATTATTTTACATGGGGAAAATTCATTTTTATGTAGGAAAACCATTTATGTTAAAAAAACTAACCATTTAACTTGTACATCCTTTTTCTCACCAAAATATAATGTACTATCCCAGGTCCATCCCTATTGGCCCTCAAATGTAACTTATATATTTCCCATGAGAAAACAACGATCAGGACACACCTCCTTCATTTTAGGAAGGCCTTCCTATTTTCTAGGATTTCATATTTTTTAGGATTTCCTATTTTCTAGGAATTTCTTCCTCCCCTCTCGAATGGCACGGAAATTACATCACATAGTAAAATAATTCTTATTCCCAAATGATTTTAAAATTTTATATAACATAATATAATGTAATGTAATTATATTGTATTATAATTTTCATTGGACCTTAATCCAACCTCACGGGAGAGTTCATGAGGACTTTGACGTGGATGTCTACCTTTTATAAAGAATTACCACCTACCTCGTCGACAATAACCAACCAACCATGTCTGTGATATATTATAAAATTTTATGGGAGGATTATTTTATTAAGGTTTAAATCCCATGGGAATCCCAGCCCATATCCTCGAGACTTACTTTATCTAGATCTATCTTTCACCTCTTGACCAAACATCTCCAAGGAAGATGAACCCTACAAACCAGACATCATTTAATATTGTTTCAAATAATTATTATTACAATATTCTTTGAAGAGTGTGCATAAAAGTGGGGGTTGGTCTAATGTTTTTTTTGAATCAACAGGAAGATATCATGAAATCAGGTCGTTGGGAGTGTTACATCATCATCGGGATTTACCATCGGCAAGTTTCATTTACCAATACCAACCTCCCAACGACAAAATGCATGAACAAGCACACATTTAATAATGATTTTGGAAGAGGGTGATTAATATTATATAATATTCATTTGGGGAGATGAAGTTCATCATCGTAGAATTTACTAGGATTAACATTTTTAATTTCACATACCAATCCCGATGACGATGACCATACACTCAAAAAAGGTATTATTTTAATGATTAATATTTCATTGGGAAGGATATTATTTTGGAGGTCCCATGCCCGCCCAGTTTCTTATTCAAACCATGTCTAGGGGTTGAGCCATTTAAATTTTTAAGTGTCAAACTCTCTTATGCATGTGGGATTTATATTTGCAGGTTGAGGATCAACGGGCTAAATTCATCGATAGGCTTGATCGACGGTTGTTGAGAGACGTTTTTTAAACAGACGTGACTTGAGCTACATGTGTCGAAATAGGGTCCATGATACCTCATTGGAAAGGTATTAAACAAAGGGATGCAATAGTATAGGTGTCTAGGCTAGAAAGTTGATAATGCATCAGAAACTACAAAAAACAATAGACCAAAGATTTAGGGGAAGAAATGATTGTGCAAAATTCAAAAATCCATATCTGGAGCTATAGGAAATAAAATCAAGCTCGAGATGGCTCAATGGAAATCTAGAAGATAGAATAAAATTATGTTATATCAAGTGATGGAATATATTGAGTGGAAATTGTTTGAAAAATCAAAAAACAGAAGAAACATGAATTGAACTGAAGAACGTGCTATGAAGACTTCAAACAGTCATATCTCAAGCTACAAGAAATGAAATTAGAACATCAATAGCTCAATAGAAATATAAAATAAAGGAGAAGAAGATCGAAAGATATTAATCAAAAGGAAAACATAATAAACACCTAGAACATCTCAAGGGACAGAAGACGACACATCAAGTTGAGCGGATAATATTTTTTGAATAAATATCATTTGTAAACTTCCATAAGGTGAATATAACCACCCAGGTGTCTCTTAATATTCCATTTGTAACTCCAACATATACATTTTCAATATTTTAAAATAAATTTTGAATGTAAAAAGGACAAAAAAAGGGAAATTAAAGGAACATCCGCTAGAGTTGAAGAGTTTCTCTTGTTTTATAAAAGAGAGGTCATTGAATGTAATGAGGGGACTTTTTCCCTTTCTAATGAAAGACAATACTATTACTTCCAAGTTAATAAAAAGAAAGAGGAATTCCAAAAATATATGATTTTTTAGATGTACATGAGACTATTCTTTGTGCATTTGTCTTCTGCTTGAGTATCATAGAGTTTTGTTGTATGAACTAATTATTCACTCTATTTCATCTTCTCCTGCTATCATATGTTTCCTTATGAGTACAAAAATAATGTTATGAATGCATTGAACTCTTTATTTTTTTCTATATGAGATGATATATGATCAATATATTATGACAATGATGAGTGTTCCATATATAGAAAACATATGGTGACCATCCATGAAAGGATCGTTCCTTGCATAAAAATAACTACTTGTTTATTATATATATTTGTACCTTGTATTATAAATATCATGACACACACACACACACACACACACACACACACACACACACACACANTTTTTTCCAAACATCAACACTCCCTCTCAACGAGGGAGACATTCTTCATCATGAAAACGGTAGCTCAAATCATCTACCACATCCTCTCCCATCAAGCAGCACACAACTACTCCAAGTGATTTGGCAGTGTCCATTAAAACTAGCTAGTAGCATACAACTACTACAATGCCATCCAATAGAACATGACTGTGTTGATCCATAGTATCACACAACTATTGTCCAGTGGTACACAACCACTACTAGTAGCACACAACTATTGTCCAGAGACACATAGTCTCTGCCATAATCTCACAACTATGCATGTCTCCCACAATTGTCATGCACTCAACGTAGTGTTGCGTGACTGCAAGGACCATTCTTCCTAATCAGGTCGCCATCAGTTCCACACGAAGAACACATTCCTTATAGATGTTGAAATCCATGTCATTTTCTAAAGGGAACATTATTCTAATCAGGACACGACACATATCATACAAGAATGTCAATCCTAGACCTGTTTCTCTAATCAGGTCTATTATCACACAATATGTACTTGCCCAAAGTCTAAAGGAAACTAGGAAAAGATTGGCATAAAACGGAGGTAGCCCTATCATTGTCACCCCAACAAGGTACCTCTTTCTATTTAGGAGGAGAAAAAACCCACACCAAGGGAGACGTCCTAGGACCTAGCTATTTAAAGGAGGGAAAGAAAAGGTAAATGTTAACTACCCCTCTCTCTCTAGGTCACTCAAATCAGATTTAAGTCTTGTTTGATGTAGAAAAGGAGAATTAAGTGTACCTATCCCTTACCAATACAAAAACAAACATTATGGCAATAACAAGTGATAATAAATTCTTCAAAAAGAATTCAATTTTATGGAAATAGTTTCTACCGATCAATGTATGAAGAAAATGATAAATACACAGAAGCAATAATTAATTGATGACAGCTGTAATAATATCCAGAAAATGCAATTGAATGGACAATATAACTAGATATATTAAATTCTTAAATGATAATACTTCATCTCATGCAAATTCTAGATATATGTTAATCAACAAATAACCTTTGACAAGTTGTCTAAACTGAATACAATAGTAGGAAATAAAACTAATGACAACAAATAGTAAACCTTTAGAAATGTACTTTAGATAGGAAATTAAATGCACACTTTAGTTCTAATTGATTGTACCTTGCCTCATACAAATTATGGGTTGACTGAAATGGTCAAGTGAACTTGAATGGGCTGTTACGTGATGGTTGTAGTAGTGATTATGATAGCACCAAATAAGGTCAGTCTGTTAAACTAATTTAGTGTTAGTTTTAGTTAGTAAAAGGAGAAAGGTTTAAGGTTTGAGTGTTGGTTGATATCTTAACAAGGAGGAGGTGAAGACTAGTTCCTTTATGGGTCTATGGAGTCAAGAGTTAGCAGCATTTACTTGGAGAAAACAAAAACAATGATCATACTAATCTAAATAACGATGGACTTAGAGAGAGTAACACCTTAAGTCTCTCTAGAATCCAAGCTTTGAGAAGGTGAGGTGACTAGGGTGTAGGCTCTTCTAGGCCCTAGTGCCTCCTTCTAATTAGACTTATAATAATTTTATTTTAATGCAACACAAATGATCAAGGCTTCTAAAGTGATAGCACATTAGGGATTTAGGAGCTTGACAATGTAAACCACCTTTAGCAAAGACTAACAAAAATATAGAAAAGAAGTAACACCTTAAGTTCTTCACTCCTAAGATTTACTAAGCATGCAATTTCATAATATTTATCATGAGCAGGTAAACATACAATAACGATTCAACTGAAATTACAAAATGTAGATTTTCTTACTTCACCAAGAATAATCATACCATAAACCCTAGATTTCCAAATGAATTCACCAAAACTGATCCAAGATGCATCCAAAATAGCCTCCAAGCAAATTTTCCTTCATAATTTCAGCCAACAACCCTAAGAGGGCGCCAATTTCATACCTCCACTCTCCCAAGTTGTGTTGAAAAATGAATATACTTTTTGTTTATTTATACAAAACTTGACCTTAATTACGCTTTAGGTCAAAAAATCAGGGTCAACCTCGATAGTTTCTTACAAAAATTAAATCTAGACAAAATAAAATCAATTTGCATTTAAAGACCCTCCTAAGGGTGATTTCATTCCCTTCTAGGGTGATGTTGGACCTCCATCATGGAATGTTGGGCACAGGAAGTGAAATGTTGGGTCTTCAAAGGCCAAAATCCCTTCCCACACGTGTCAATAATCTCAGGACTGCCCTCAAGCTGACAACCACAAAATATAGATGACATCCAAGGCTACATGGGTGACGTCCAAAGCCTCCAAAGGCCAATGTTCATGTGGGAAGAGCATGATCCCATGGGTCTAGGTACACCAAAGTGCCTCCAAAGGAAACATCCTTATTCTTCATGGCATAAGCCTTCCATATGTTTCCTTCCCCCTAGATGGGGTCTCAACATTCATCAATAGGCTTTGAGCCCTCATGTGCACCTGTCCACCAGGAAGCGTCTTGTAGAGACAAAAAGTATTCCCTCGATGGGTTCATAAGTTACAAGGATAATAGCATGTAAATCACATCCAATAATTAAATCACCTGAACATGTGGACCAAACCCCCCTTAACCCCAAACAAATTCTCAAAGAAGTTATGTAGTTTAGAAACTTTAGGTTTGGATAGGGTCTCAGGGTGTCCTATTGGGATAATCCCCCTTAATTTTGGGGTGTTTCCAAAGTGTAGTCTAGTCCAATTCATGCAAGTGTATGATGTGGCATGGGATAAATATTTGGGCATCGGGTGCATGTGATAATAGGGAAATTTATACTCTTATATATGGGTTCCTTTGTGGAGGGTGAGCTGCACCTTGTCATGGATGCAATTGTTTCCTAGCCCATTCATTTCCATTTATTCTTATATTTAATTATTTTGATCTTTTTCTCTTGTGCTACAAGGGAATATTTGAGGGCCACTATCCTAACTTGATGACCATAGGTGATAGTGTTATCCACAAACATTTCACGAAAATAAGATGGTTGGCTCATAATTAGACCCCTTTCTCTTGACTATGCCACCAAGATCCACTACCCTGGTTTGGTAACCAGATAGGTGGTAATTTCATACTGCTACATGTCCATGGTCATAATAGGTCGGCTTGTGATGAGTCCTCCTATCCATAAACCAGTACCTTGAGTGTTTATGTGATCTGGTGGATCCCCTTTTCTTACTGAGAAGCATTTAAATTCTTTCTCGAGGATCCCTGGGAGAAGCATCTTCAAGGTTTCAAAATTGGCTTTTAACTCTTGCCAACTAATTTTACCCTCTAGGCCTTTATCCCCTTCTTCCCACGATTTAAGGTACAACCCTTCCTATTGAAGCTAATGCCAATGCCCAAAAAGAAAGGTGATATGTAAGGAATAAATACAAAATGTGGTAAGTATGGAGGGAACGGACGATGAATTTTCAAAGATCTGCCCAGTAGAAACCCATCCTAAAGGGAAATCAACTTACTAGGGAAATGTGTCACCCTTCCAGGTTTGAATAAGGAAAAGAGCATAATTTCCAAGCAAACGTCATGAAATGAAGAAGGATTCAATACAACATGTTCAAGTGCTTCAAAAATCAGAGTGATACATACCATGATACCCAAACTTATTACCTCATAGATCATGACTCACTACTACTTCAGGACTAGGTTGGTGTGATGGACGTTGTTGTTGGCGATATGTGGATTGATCTTGAAGAAAAGAGGGGCCCTCCAGGACTATGCTTAGGTCGTCTGAATCTTTTCACTCCATGTCTATAACCTGTGGGCCTCGAGACACGATATCCTTAGTTATCCCTAGGCTAGGGGATAACATATGTCTCCAACTTGAGGACATGTTGTCACCATAGAGTGCATGAGAACCTCAACATCGCTAGTATGACTTGTTCCTTTTAAGTCTCAACAAAAGATATTAGTAATACCTAGGGTGGTGATATCACCCCTCATCCATATATGATATAAAAATTGTAATAAAACAAATTCTAATCATGAGCATACATATATACATAATGAAACAAGACAATATGAAAAATGCAACTACAACTATGCTAACATGATATGCAATGGTACGTACAATGGATGCAAATGCCTACCTACCTCTACTTACATGTTGGTTGAATGTTAGGTGTATTCAAATAACCAGTGAAACCACCCTAGAAATACCTCATAATACCTACCTCTGTGCTTCATCATAAACCCAAACAATGACAATTCAAGATAAAAAAATAACAAGATTTAGAGCATGCATCATATCATAGGAAATCGTAAAGTCTAGCTCATGGAGGTAGGCAAGAGGGACAAAATTATGCCAAGCTACACTTCTAGGAAAGTGCTCAATCCATCTCAGAAAGGGACCTTGAAAAATCAAAGGTTCAAAATACTAACTCAAAGAGTCTAAAGATTGGCTACCTTGGACATCATCACATCTTGACGTCTAGAAAGGGACTAGAAAGAACCTAGAGGATGATTGGAATTTTTTTAAGGGAAAGTTGAAATACTGAGATAATAAACTTCTTCTTAAGGTATTCAACCTACCCTTAAATTATAAATAAGGCATTCCACCAGAGAAAAATCAAGACAAGGGACATGTTTCCCAACTACACCCTTAGTGACATAACGAGGTAAAGTAGTCGAAGGGAGTTGGAAAACCTTGTCACAAGTACCATGCTTTAGGAAAGCAATGTCCTCACCTTTATCAATATCTGAGCACAACAGTGGTTGATAAACTTCTTCATAGAATAAATCCAAGTGCTTAAAGGAATACTCATCAAAATCCTCAAGGTATGACCAAAAATCATCAGGAGAACATAGACCTAGGTCACCCTTGGGTGCCTGGAAAACATCTGTAACTACATCATCTCCCTGTTGCTAAATTTCAGAATTGAGAATAACCTCATATGATAGTTGTAAAGGAAACATTTGGAAATGGCCCTCAATGTCATAAATTAGATCCCCATCATACCCAATAACATCATATTTACATCTCCCAACATGTATGAACTCATCAATATTATGAACCGTGTCATTATCTTTATCATAAAATGAAGGAACTAGTACATCCAAGGATTCCCCTAACACTTCTTCACTTTCCAAATCAAAAAAAAAAGCATCATCAGTATCTTGGAAAGGGAAACAATTTACGATATTCACTTCCTCCTGTGCAGGAGCGCCCAAGGCTTGAATGAATTCATCAAATAGAAGAGCATGTACCATTACCTCATCCTCGTGACTCTCCTCTTCAATTACATCTTCACTTTTATCACAATATGGATGGCCTAGCTCATCCAAGGATTTCCTAACTTCTTCATCTTCTGAGTCATAGAATAGGCTATCCTGAATGTAAAATGACTGGCCTCATTATATTCTTCTTGTGTAGGAATACTAGGACATTGGATGGCTTCATCGAAGGGAGGAGCTCTCTTTAACATTTCATCCTCATGGTTGAAATCTTCAAGCTATTTTTCTTCAACCATATTGTTGTCATCTTTGGTAGAATTATGAGTAAATTCTTGCTCTTCCTTATGGGATTGGTAACCTTCATCAAGAACCCTCTTTTCAAGTTCTTGTTTGAATATTGATTCCCACCATTAATCAAATTATTTAATGAAGATGTAAATGGAAGATGCATATTCTGGGATAAAAATATATGTGGTATCCTCAGGGTTATCAACCTTGACTTTTGGAGTAGGGAGATATTCTTCCATGGGTGATGAGATATTTTCCTTGATTTCTATAGCTATGTGATAATCTTCTTGGATCATCCTTGGCTCCCTATCATTGAGAAGGAATCCTAATTCTCCTGAAAACACCCTAGTATAGAGGAATATGAGATATCTCTTTCTAGGGTTATATTCTTCAGGGATTCATTGTAACAACCTCTTGAATATGGTATGGAACTCAATAACAATATCATTTTCATTCATTTTTAAGTTATTGAGTTCATTTAGAAATGAGTACACATACTCTCTGATACTCCATTTTCCAAGAAAAATCTCTTCTAGTTGATCCATGGATGTGATAATAGCATCGAGGAGACTACCATAGCATCTTCTATCATTTCCATGAAGAGTGGCAGAGAAAAGTTTCATTGCTATATCTTCAACATCATCACTTATAGGATGGAGTTGAAAACATGCCCATAAGTTGTTGATGTGGTCTTCGGCTCTAACATAATCGTCACCAGTGAATTTAGGGAGCCATTTTTCATACCTTGGAGGTATTTTTCGGGGATATCCAAGGGTTTAAAACTACTTGGGTCCCATTGAGAAGCCATGTTTGGCTTAATCATTAGTGGATTCTCCAGATAATCCATATAGGGATTATCAAAAGGAAATGAGGCAATCACCCTCAGTGGAGTTTCCAAGAAAGCTTTGTAAAGTGAAGGCTTTGAGAACAGGCTTACCAAAAAAGTGACATTGGGTAATATTGACTCAGTGTTCCCCAGTAACAAAACCAAAAATGTTATCACACAATTTGTACTTTCCCAAAACCTAAAGGAAATTATACCAATATTGGTGTAACAAAAACGTAGCCCTATCACTGTCACCCCAACATGGTACCTCTTTCTATTTAGGAGGAGAAAAGACCCACTCCAAGGCAGACATCCCAGGATCTAGTTGTTTGAAGGAGGGAAAGAAAAGGTAAAGGTGAGATACCCCTCTCTCTCTCTACATCAGTCAAATCATATTTAAGTCTTGTTAGATGAAGAAAAGTATAATTAAGTGTATATTCCCCTTACAAATAAAAAAACAAATGTTATGGAAATAACTAGTAATAATAAATGATTCAACAAGACTTAAAGTTTATGGAAATAGCTGCTACTGGTCAATGTATGAAGCAAATGATAAATATATAGCAACAATAATCGATTGATGGCAGCTGTAATAATATCTAGAAAATGCAGTTAAATGGACAATATAACAAGATATCTTAAAGTATTAAATGATAATACTTTGTCTCATGCAAATTCTAGATATATGTCAATCAATAAATAACCTTTAACAGGTTATGTAAATTAAATGCAACAACAAAAAATCAAAAGTAATCATACAAAATAGTAAACCTTCATAAATGTACTTTAGATAGGCAATTAAATGCACACTTTAGTTTTGATTGATTGTACCTTGCCTCATACAAATTATGGGTTTATTTAAATGCTCAAGTGAGCTTGAACATGCTACTAGATGATGGTTGTAGCAGTGATTATGATAGCACCAAACAAGGTCAATCTGCTAAACTAAGTTAGTGTTAGTTGTAGTCACTAAAAGGAGAAAGGTTTAAGGTTTGAGTGTTGGTTGATATCTCAACAAGGAGGAGGTGAAGACTAGTGTCTTTATGGGTCTATGGAGTCAAGAGTTAGAAGCATTTACTTAGAGTAAACAACAACAATGATTATACTAATCTAAGTAAGGATGGACTTAGAGAGAGTATCGCCTAAAGTCTCTCTTAAATCAAAACTTTGAGAAGGTAAGGTGACTAGGGTGTAGGCTCTTCTAGGCCCTAGCACCTCCTTCTCCTTAGACTTATTAAGATGTTTATTTTAATGCAACACAATTGATCGAGGCTTCTAAAGAGATAGAAATTTCAGAAAATATAGAGAAAAGTCTAGCAAATATAGAGCAAAGAAGTAACACCTTAAGTTCTTCACTCCTAGGATTTACTAAGGATGCAATTTCATAATCTTTATCATGAGAAAGCAAACATACAATAACCATTCAAATGAAATGACAAAATGTAAATTTTTTTACTTCACCAAGAATAAACATACCATAAAACCCTAGATTTCCAAATGACTTCACCAAAAATGATCCAAGATGCATCCAAAATAGCCTCCAAGCAAAGTTTCCTTCATAATTTCAGCCAAAAACCCTAAGAGGGCGCCAATTTCATGCCTCCACTCTCCCAAGTGAGAGTTGTGTTGAAAAATGAATGTACATTTTGTTTATTTAAACAAAATTTGACCTTAATTAATTTTTAGGTCAAAAAATCAGGGTCGGCCTGGATAGTTTCTTAAAAAAATTAAATCTAGATAAAATAAAATCAATTTTCATTTAAATACCCTCCTAAGGGTGATGTAATTCCCTTCTAGGGTGACGTTGGACCTCCATCCTGGAATGTTGGGCACAAGAAGTGAAATGTTGGGCCTCCAAAGGCCAAAATCCATGCCCATGCGTCGCAATAACCCCAAGACTTACCCCAAGGTGAAAACCACAAGAAGTAGCTGATGTCTAGGGTTGCATGGGTGACGTCAAAGGCCTATAAAAGCCAATGTTTAGGTGGGAAGAGAACGATCCCCTATTTATAGGTCCACCTAAATGCCTTCAAATGAAACATCCTTATTCTTCGTTGCAGAATCCTTCAATGGGATTTGATCCCTCATGAAAGGTCCAAGCTAATCATTCCCTCATGTGCACCTTTCCATCAGGTAAGTTCCTGCATAGAAAAAAAGTACGCCCTCCAAGTGTTCATAAGTCACAAGTATTATAACATGTATATCACATCCAATAATTAAATCACCCAAACATGTGCATCAAACCCCTCTTAACCCAATACAAATGCTCAAAGATGTTATGCAATTTAACAAATTTAGGTTTGGAGAGGGTCTCAGTGTTTCCTATTGGGCTAATCCCCCTTACGTTTTGGGTGTTTCCCAGGTGGATTCTGGTCCAATTCATGCAAGTGTATGAGGTGGCATGGGATAAATATTTGGGCATGGGGTGCATGTGATAACAGGGAAATGTATAGTCTTACCTATGGGTGCCTTTGTGGAGGGTGAGATGCACCTTGTCATGGATGCAATTGTTTCCTATCCCATTCATTGCCAATTTATTCTTAGCTTTATTTATTTTGATCTGTTTCTCTTGTTCTACAAGGGAATAGTTCAGGGACACTGTATTAGCTTGATGACCAGAGGTGACAATGTTTTCCACAAAAATTTCACAGAAATGAGAAGGATGGCTCATAATGAGACCCTCTTTCTCTTGGCTATGCCACTAAGAGCCACTACCCTAGTTTGGTGACCAGATAGGTGGTAATGTCATACATCTACATGTCCATGGTCATAATAGGTTGACTCGTGATGAGACCTCATATCCATCAACTAGTACCTTGAGTGTTTATGTTATCTTGTGGGTCGCCTTTTGCTACTGAGAATCTTTTCACCTCTTTCTCAAGGATCCCTGGATGAAGCATCTTGAAGGTTTCAAAATTGGATTTTAACTCTTTCGACCTACTTTTACCCTCGAGGCCTTTATCCCCTTCT
>JASDQU010250887.1:981-14075 GCA_032191745.1 Picea mariana
CTTGCTCTTGGCATCTCACCAAGAGTCTCTTGGCCTCTCACCAAGATTTCTTCTGCTTCTTACCCAAGAATGGGTGCACCCACTTTCCTTAATCAACCTCATGAGGGAAGGTGAGGATTTTTCTAATCTAACGGTTGATATTAGATTAGATGGGTGGCTGAGATTTGGTGTCTCTTCACTCACCCTCACTTTAATCATAAATTTATCTTTTAATTTGCATCTCACAAATTAATTTGACTAAGACCCACATCTGGCAATTTCTCCCCTTAGGCGCCTAGGGAAGAGAAACACTTGCCTTGGTACTTCATTTTAATTAAAAATTTAAGAGGGCCTTGATGTATCCCCCATCATCGACATGAAACTATCATAGGAAAGTGATATGAGATGGTGGATTAAATTAATATGGACTGACACAAGAATGAAAACGAGTAATACTACATATGGTTGGTATGGAATGAAAAATTCCCCTGAACATTATGAGTCACGACAAAAGACTTGGAAGCCTTGACACATTTGAGAAATGGACCAAAACATAGTGTGACGATCATCGAGGCACTCTTCGAGTGAGTTGAAGGAGTAAAAAGACTCATGGGATTTGTATGACTTAGGGGCGAGTGAATTAACCAACAGTAAGGAAAGATGAAAATAGGTGACATGTTCAAGGGAGAAAATGAAAGTTTCCTTAAAGGTTTCAAAACATTTGACCCACTTCCTTCAATTTTTCCCCCATCTAGATAGATGAGTACCTATTTCTTGTTTAAAAAGCTCGAGGAGGATAACAGGTGCTCGTCATAACTCACCTTTAGTAAATTCCTCTTCCTATGTTTAACAAACTAGAATAAGTAAGGGCTCATTCCCAAATGGGTCCTTCAATGTATGGTTTTATGAGTCTAGAGAAGAAACACTCGGTGGATTTTCATGTTTAGGGAGTTTGAATAGAACTTAAATAAAATTTTGTGGATGTTGTTTTTTGTAATTTTAGTCTCCTAGGATCTTCTTGTGGAAAAATTCCCCCTTAAGACTACACTAGGGTTTAGAATGTAGACAGATCACAACCATCTAAAATTCAACTAATTTTCTAACTACCCCAAATATACCCCAGACTCATACAAGAAAACAAAAATGAGAAGGATCAGATAACTATACCTCTACTCTGTGTTTGATGATGATCCTCTCGCACTTGAAAGCTTCGCTGACTGCAAACCTTCTCCCAAGGCTGGCCTGCATTCAAAGATAGACAAACAGAAAGGTACAAGCATGCAATTCATATACAAATAATATTTAGATGTTAGAATAAAAATATAAATCAAATGCAAACATTCGAGACATCATGATTTGGGATAGGAAACATACTTCTTTTATTGATAATACAATGATCACTTATAACCAAAGCCAGATATTGCTCCAAGAACCTGGTCTAGGATCCTCTTCACCAAGCTCCAAGTGCACCACCCTATGGATTCTCCTCTCAACCCTCTTCTTGGGAAGTAAAATGGGTTTCTGATTGAGGAAGGAAGGAAAATTGGGGAATTCTGAGGCAATTCCCACAAAATGGATGGAATTACTTGGTGCAAGGAGTGGATGTGAAATGGGTGGTGTTTCATTTTTCTTATGTCTATATGTGGAATGAGACCCCAATACCTCCTTTTATATGAAAAAAGGATGGTTATTCAGTTGGGTGACAGGATATAGGCAGTGGATTATTTGGGAAACTACCTAATAGCCCGTAATGTCAACGAATTCCTTGCAACTTTTTATTTTTTTCAACTTTTTCAAGTATAGGTGGGTTGTAGTGGTGAAACATGCATACTTACATGGGTTGTAGTGGTGCAAAATATGTATGTACGCATGAATTATTGGTGCAGGGTGCATACATATTCAAAAAATGGGTTTTTTAGAAGAGCAACTCAGTGATGGCTTGGCAAAAAATGCAAGTAATAGGAACAAAGGCCAGGTATGCATGTGTAGAGAAATTTAGGGCTATAATAGATTCCCCCTAATGTGTGAGGTGAGAGCATTTGATGGCTGAAATAAATTACAAAATCTTCGCCAATGTACGAAATGAGTGATCCCGAGACAAGAGTTCGGGAGGTGCCATCTGCAAAAATAACAATTGTCTCTTCGAGGCGGGCATACCCATGCTCGGGATGAAAATAAATCATGGCTACCAATAAAATACACTATAGATCGATGTCGTATAACTATATAAAGTGCATCCTTGAGAAATACACAGCGGATCTACATCTCAAAATCAAATATATACAAGTATAGTATCCATCTTCAATAATCCAACAACCCCCGATGGCTTGAAACAAGTTCTTCATAGCTCGAGAAAAAAATTCAATATCTTCAAAACTTAGGTAGGAGTACAATGTGAGTGTATGAATTCACTACCCAGAGGTCTTCAAAAACTCATCAGTAAAATACAAGAGGATCTCGATGATCAAGAATAGAACTTCATTGATTTCGAACAAGGACTTGATTGTAATTTTGGGATGTTCGAGCACGAGGTCAAGAGACAAAATGCAGAAATTCCGACGCAGGTTGGGTGAAACTTCCCTTGGACAATAAAACTAAATATGATCAGACTCAGGAAGCATGACATTGGCATAATTTCATGATGCAGGAAACAATACAAACTCTCCATGTGTTTGGAAGAGTAACCAAATGGAGGAGGACACAACTCTATGTAGCAAGAACAAATTCCTAAGGTCATATTAGATCCCAAAGCTTGACGAATAAATGGATGGATGTGCTTTGTCGAAGGGCGACTCATTCTACTGCCAAAAAATATATATATATTTCCTGTCCCCTCTTTTTGGGTTTTTTTATCTTTTTGTCTTTTTCAATTTTTTAAAGAGATTTGAAAAAAAAAAAAATAATGCTATGTTAAAAAGGAGGAATGAGTGTTGCAAGAAATCATACTAGTTCTAGGCACAAGGAACACACTAATTCTTAAATCAAGGAGACATGTGTAGGAAAAGGACACTCAGGGAAAATTCCACCATGGGTCAAGGTGTCAGGTCATAGAGGCAAAGTGCTACAAGGATTACGTATAAGTCATGCTTCAAATTTTTAGTTGAGAGAAACATGGATCTGACACTAGGCCAAAGAAGTAGATATTAAAATGCGATTAGAAAGACACAGTGAAACCCCCTTTAATGTATTTTTAATGAGCCCAGAGAAGGTAATCTTGATAGTTTTTTTATTTTTAGAGAGTCTGAAAAAATGTAAAAGAGGACTCCACTAGAGTACCTTTTTCAAAAATAGTCTAGTCGGCTCGAAAAAGGGATAAACTAACACCGAAAAGACGTTTATTCAAAACCATTTTAACGAGTGTGAAAAAGACAAGATCACTCGACAATGTTTTCAATTTTAAGGAGTCTGAACAGAGCTTAACTATGGACTCATAGCCTTTTTCTATATTTAGTCTCCTTAGCCCAAAAAAGTATAAAATTTTCTAAGGAGAATTCTCCCGATGAGACGAATCTCCCGAGGTGTACCTTTTTCCTCCATAATCCAGAGGCCAGAAAAAGGGGTAAAATCATGCGAGTAGATGTTCTTCTGGACCAATTTAACGAGTGTGAAGGAACAAGGTCACTTGGCGATATTTTCAATTTTAGGGAGTCTAAAAAGAGCTTAACTATGGACTTCATGGGGGTTCCTTTTTCGTAAGTAATCTCCAAGGCCTGAAAAAGGTGATAAACCAAAACCAAGGAGAATGTTCCTTTTTTTGTAAATTTAGTCCCTCGGGCCTGAAAAAGGGTTAATACCTGAGAATACTCTTCTAGCAAACCGAAGTTCCTAGAGTATTCCTTTATTCGTACAATTGACCATCCAGACCAAAAAAGGGGTAAACTACCATCGAACAGATGTACCTTCAAGTTTTATTTTGGCGAGCGTGAAGGAAAAAAAGATCGCTCTACAATATTTTCATGTTTAGAGAGTGTGAAAAGGGATTAAAGAAGACTCCAAGAGGTTACTCTTATCAGTTAATCCTGACAAGATTGAAAATCATAAATGTGGTCTCGTTAGATGTTTCTTTTGGATTTCAAAGCAAGCTTGAAAGACAACAAAGCATGCTCATTTTGGGATTCCCAACGGTGAGGCCAAGAGTGATGGTGTATTAGATGAATGAGGTGCAAATGCATAATCATGATAGGAATAACAAGGACTCCCAAGTCTAAAGTCATTATAGACAGCATGGATGCCAAAATGCAACAAGGATATATCTAGGACATCCATGTAAATGTAGGCTCTACCACCTAATCACAACACTTCTAAAACAAAAATGATGGTTTTGTGTCACACTTCGGTGGGATCGATCTGATGAAAAAGCAGAAAAAGACAACGAGATGTAGAAAGTGGAGGTGGAATCCTAACTTATATGCAAAAATTTGGAAAAAGTGACTTTTATCAAAGGACTTTTAAAAGTGACCCATCTCCCAAAAAATTTACCAAACCAAAAGGAAAAGTGCATCATAAAATCCAAAAATAAACTCAAGAACCAAATTAAATGATTCCTAAGCCAGAAAAAATGACAAAAGGGTTCAAACAAAAGTGGCAAAAAGGGCCAAAAAAGTCTATAAATAGAAGTTGATAGCTAATTTTCACCATTGCAATTTGAAAATTAACCAGAAGGTAAAAAAGACCCCTTTGCTAAATAAGTTGATTCTGAGAGCTTTTGAGGACGAAACGAACTTCTTCTTAGACCAAGTAAGTATAAACTCATCCCTCTTGCATTTCCATTCTTCCTTTTAGCATTATTTTAGGTTTTTTTTGGGGGGGGGATCTCCTAAAAAAGGGCATCCCTATGTGTACGCGGGTTGTTCAAGGAAAACCCACATATCTCTATGGGAAGAAAACAATATGCCCATGGATATACGTGACTATGTCCAAAACAACCCATGTACACCCTCAAAAGCATGGAAAAATAAATTATGCTATAGCTAACTCCCCTTTGAATTGTCATGGAACAGGATGTATGTCCACTGGAGGGAGAGGGAACATGATAAAATTGATATATTGGTTTATAAGGACCCTTCTCCCATTGTCGCATTGAAACAATGTGGGCTATGGAATTTCTACCAATGTCCACTTATGAGGGCACAACCTAGGATACTGAATTCCCTGGTGGATTATTGGCACCCAGACGTAGAGGCGTTTATGATTGAGGGGAAATCACTGACTCTAATGACTAAGGATATAGATTTCTTGACTGGACTATTGAGGAGAGGGGAACCAGTCAACTTGTGTACATTTCCCCTTGGGCCCTTCAACATCACCGACTACATCAGGATGCATCACGATGCTAACATTGAGAAAGTAGGTTCTCAGGTGCCCATCAACAAGATCACCAATTTTTCACTGAAGGTGATCCTATTGCTCATTGGGCAGATCATTGGATCTGCAACCTTCCACCAGGCTTCCCGAGCACACATGTATTGTGCCATGCAGTGCCTAGATGCATGTATTTTTGACTAGAGTACGACCATGCTCACTTGCATGAAGAGGAATCTTACCGACTGTTGTGAGCATAGCAACAAGAACTCTGGGTTCAGTACCATTCTATGCTCGTTATTCTTCGAGAGGGTACCCAGTATGAGTCCGAGAGAGACAGTACGGGAGCATGTGGCCTCCTTCTTAGTAGTATGAAGATGGGCATCATTTTTGCCACGACAAGGGGAGGAAGGATCATAGAGGCCTTCGATGAAAAATTATTTGACTGGTGGGCATGACAGATTCCATCTATAAAATACTACAGGTTGGACCTTGACCAATTTTTGGGAGATCCTTGCTCAAGTTGACCTATTTTGGGACTTCGACAGCCTGTTGGAGGAGGAGCACAAGGCGAAGAAGAGATCATAAGATCTCGGCCACTTTTTGGGTCCTTTTTGGGATTTGGGACTATGTAACGGGTATGGGATGTTGGCCCATGGGTTTACCCATGTTTAGGCCTATTTTGTAAAGTATAAATATATGTATAGGCAATGTAAGAAGAGGCAGTTGGCTAAGTGTTAGATCTACTTGATTGGAGGATTGTAAGTTCTCTGTGCATACTATGTGAAGCTTGCAGAGCTGAGTGCAAGTGACTATAGAAGGCTTAGTGTTATATCCTAGCTCAGGGAAGGAGGATCTAGCGAGCTACGCAGATCTCCTGTCCTATGAAGAGTAGGGGTTTGAGGCTCAGTGCATGTAACCTATTGAATAAGCTAATAAAAAAGAAGAGTTGGTGGATGTAGCCCCAGGGTGGGGGTGAACCACGTATATGTTGTGTTTCTTTTATTTGTGTAATATGTTGATGTGTTTATGTCTTTACTTTCTAAGTGCTTTAATATAGATAGATAGATCTGTTTATTCTTTGTGCTAATGATGTATATGAATGTAGATCTGGCCTATGTAAATATGCTTAGTGCTTGAATATTCTATATTTAATCTACCTCATTATGATAAGTGCTCAGATACATCAGATCTGAGTGAATGATGTGATTCTCTGTTTCATCCACACAGTAGATAGTGGTTAAATATTGACGAACTATCGGTGCTAAGTGCCCTGTTAAGTATTACAATCACATATATGTATCCCATCTAAGGTTGCAGACACCTGAGTCCTGCAACCACCCCTACCTCTACCTCGGGTGAGACTTAATCTTCTTCGTAGGTGTTGCCGAAAGGGATGATAGTTAGGGTTTTTTTGGTGTGTTGTTGTAGCGTTGAACCCTGGGTCTGCCTCTGTGCCAACAAATGGTTCCGTTGTTGGGACTTGAAACTATGATTGTTGGGAACTAAGGAAGAAGAATCTTTGTGTAAAGATATGAATTGAAATTTTGAAAGCTCTGTGTGTAGATCTATCGCTCTAGTGTGCAGTACTCTACTTAGTTTGACAAGATCTATGCTAAGGAAAAGAAGTCTAATCTGAAGAAAAGAGGTAGGATCTGAAAGCTTTGTGCTTTGGGAAAGGTAAAAGTGATAATTTTTTATTAAAAGAGGTAATATCTGCAAGCTCTATGCTCTGATAAAGGTAAGAATATTGAAAAGTTCTAGATCTAAAAGCTTTGTGCTCTGTAGAAGTAAGATAAGTGGAAATTTTTGTTTCAATGGTATGGATCTAGGTATGTTTGATAGATTATGTCCTAGTTTGAAAACTAGGGCACTAATAGATGAAAAAAGGTTTGATATGCGTATATCTGATAAGAATAGTGAAAGATATGTTATACCTATGCATAGAGAGAATGTTTGGACTAAAAAGTGGATGTAGGACCCTACAAATAAATGTTTGCAGGTTAGATACTATGACCTTAGCACGCAGTATAGAAAGAGATGGGAATCATTTAAAATAAAGAGAGGATTAACCCTCTATTACAGTTGTAGAAAATCGAGACATCTTGCTAAGGAATGCCCTGGAAAAACACCTAGTTGTATTTGTTGCATATGGACCATGAAGTATTGTATTGCCATAGAGTGATTGCTAATCTTGAAGAAATGAACATGAGACAAGAAAACCCTAAGGAAGATCCAAAAATTGAGATTATGGCAGAACCCCAGAAAGAATCAGAGAAAGTATTGCTACAGATGAAAGAAACTCTGAATGACCACCAACATGTCATCTTATCAGAGATCTTCAAATAAAAAGAATGACTTGAAGCAAGAATAGGAGACTTTGACATTGATTGTGTTCTAGATCAGGAAACACAGGTAAATATCATGACAGAGGAAAATTGGGAAGCTATAGAGAGGCCTGCTATGATTCCTTCATTAGGAGGAATATGCCTATTCAAAGGAAAGCTGATAAACCTATGTGGAAAGCTCACCCAGATATCTATGAATGCCAATGAAACTTTGACAGAGGAAGATTTTGAGATTATTAAATTTATTGAGAACAGTGACCCATTTACCATGTTACTAGGAAAACCTTGGATTGAAAGAGATCAAGCCAGAAGGAAAGAAGAAGAAGAAGTNAATAATTCATGACTAGAAGGATCGCACACTTGATTGAAGAACATAAGAACCGATCGAAGACATTTAACACCAGAGACCCAGATGTCGAAGTTGCAAGAACACTAGAATACCCACAGAAGATTGAAGTACCTATTCCAGATAAAGAATAAGTATCACCCTCGAATCTTAGGAAATAATCTCAACAACTCAAAGTAACTATGCCAAAAGAAGATAAGAATCAGAATGGAAAAAGGCATACTGAGATGAAGTTCACTGGGAAGAAGGATAGGAAGCTAAGTAAGAAGAAAGCTAAGATCGACAAGTTACAGAAGGTTCCATAGGGAACTTCGTAGAAGGAAAATTTGCAAAATTGGAGCTTCGCCGAAATATCAAAACAGCGCCACATGGCACTTTCCCATGGCAAAGCCATATAGCCGTTGGGAATAATATAACCATTTGGCCAACCCATCAAATGAGCAGAAAGGCATTTATGGTTCGCCACCAGACCATTGGTCCATGCCATAATGGACAAAACAAATTTAATAAAGGCTTCTCACCCATTGCAAGATATCCATTACCAAGTTATATATTTATCCCATCGCGCCATGCACTGAAAACACTTTTTCTAACCATGAATTCAAGCCAGCAGACTCATTGACTTTACACAGTGATTATTGCACCATTTACCTCTATCCCATTATAGTGTCTAAGTTACCCTTTGAAATCGAGATTTTTAACCTCAGGCATGTATGTCGGACAAGTTGAGTGCTGCAGAGAAAGTTGTTGAAGAATTTCTGATCGACCTCAGGATTGAAAGAGTCATTTCGATGTCTGTAGGTGTACAAGCCTCATCGACGAGAATGGTGAAAGCCTCTTCATCAACTGCTCGTGGAGCCGGACCATCCGACCATCATCAAAAAAGAGAACCAAGCATAAATACGACCTCGCAAATGCAAAACTGATTCCAACCATATTTCCTGATTACATTCCACCTCTAGCTAGTGTGGTGAATCGTGATAGTGTATCATGTGATTTTGAGTACACCATAGTTAATGCGTACCTCTTGAAGGGGATACGCATAGTTTGAATAGACCAAGATAAGATCGCAGCACTAAAGTTCAATGACTTCAACCTCAGAGATATCAAGGTCTATGGCATGCTCACCCCATACAAGTACCTAACTAGAACTAAAGGGAAGAACTCAAAGATCATCCCTCAGCAGTGGACTATGGAACTCACATAGTCCACCCTGCTGAATGTCATGAAGATCCCACACTTCGGAAGACACCAGGAAGTCAACGCCTATGTCAAGTTGCTACTGTCGTGTTACCATGGTGGCTACTTATGGCTAGACCACCCCATTATAGTTGAACCAACACTGATCCACAAGATCATAGGCCTGAGTATGTGAGGACTTGACCCACAGGACTTTTATCTAGGAAAAGCCACAGATCGCGCACTAGCAGAGAATATCAAGGACACTTGTTGCGATGTCGAGAAGGAAACAAGAGGCTACAAGGTATCTTCCATCCATAGTGGCACAGTACACCTCGCATGTCAAATAATAGTTGGAACGTTAGTAAGAAAGAATCGACCTATGCAGGTCATTGGCTTTGTCGTTGACCTCAGAGGGAAGTGTGCAGAAATCCTACATATGAATTGGGTGAAGTACCTAGTTAACTAGTTGGAACTAGATTTCCAAGAAGCACAAGATCAGGGTTTTGAATTTCATTTCAGTTGGCTCCTGGTCCTCATTGCATTTGTTTCCTGGGAGATTCCGGAAGGAGTGACCTTCCCCAACATAGATCCATTTAAACCTTTTGTCGCGAAGTTCGATACCCTGTGGTATTCAAATGATATGAACAAATAGTGGTAGTCGAATGTTGTGTTTCATACGTACTACCTCCAGCTAAAGCGAGCCATCGAAGTTGAGCCTCTCATGACTCCGAGCACCTTATAGAGGTTATGACCCCTGATGAAGTTCAGGGTAGATAGGCACTTCATATACATTACAGTGTGAGTAGATGAACATCAAGAGTAGCTCCAGTCATATTATAATCTTACAAAAGAAGACCTTGAAGAAATCACTAAGGAATGGTCCTCTTACCTCCTTGTCCCCACCAACCCCGCAGAGATATCTGATATTGACATCCCATAAGATACCCATAAAGAATAGAATACACCCAGAACCAACAGATAGAAGAAGACTGAGGACATCCAAAACTTAAGCAACACCTCAGGGAAGACCGCGTCCATGTCACCTGACTAAGGGGGTGGTGACGAAATAGAAGCTGAACAGAGACCAAGCGAAGTAACACCGCCTAGAGACGAGGTTGACCCATTGAAGAAGAGAAAGGTCTCACCCCCGAAACCTTCCTCCCGGAAGAAATCGAAAGACACCATGACCAAGATGCAGACTGTCCTCACCTCCAATGATTTTGACTTCATCATAGAAGCTATGAATGATGCTTCACTAGAAATAGTAGAAAAACAAGCGGCCAAGCAGGAAGAAACGTATGATAGGATTGAATTCAAAATTTGAGGGGTACAACAAGCCCTTCAGTCCAGCCACGCAGTCTCCACTATGTCTTTGCCATCAGGAGAACCAGGGTTGGGAGATGAGCTATCCCAACTCCACTGACTAGCTAAGACAGTCAAATCTCGCCTTAGATGAGCAAAGGAAGAAACAAAACAAGCCACCCAGGATTTGATGAAAGTGCAAGGAGTACTTGTAAAGCAGCGTCAAACTGCAAAACAGGAAAATATTTCTCTCCAAGCAAAGTTCGATGAAGAAAAATCACAAATGTAGCAAGGAAATGAATAGTTGCTCGCAGAGCAACTCAAAGTGAAAGAAGCGATCAATAGAGAACTTCGCTTTGTGAAAGTCGTAGAAATAAAGGCAGAGGATTGAGTCACAAAGAAAGTAGAGAAGCTCAAAAAAATTATTCAGTAGCTACAACAACGCATAGGAGACTTAGAGCTCCGCGCAGTGCCCGAGACCCCATAGGATGTAAGGGATCAAAGAGAAGTGACTTCTCGAAGCACAGTTGAGAGACTAAAGGCCCTTACCATGGAATGTAAGAAACTTATTGATCACAGTGCCCAGACCTATGAACAACTAAATGAGAACCCAGAACTGAAGGCACTAGAGTCGTGGCTCCAAGAGGTGAAGTATCAAGCTGAAAAGATACAGGCGTAGTTGAAGCATCAGCTATGGAAATAATGAAGCACTCCTAAGAGAAACGCACTACCCAACAACAGATCCAAACTATCCAGAGTAGAGTTATGTAAGTAACTCAGAGGCTCCAACCTGTACAAGATAAAGCCTATCAATTGTTCACATCGGTCGAAGGCCAACGAGAAAAACTGGAGAAGGTTGTCACCACAGTTGAACAATGCTTGGAAGGACTTGTGAATGAGGTAGTCATCCAAGAGTTCATTACACAAGAGGTCATGGGACAATATCAAGTCGAAGAAGCTCGAGGCTTTCAAAGCAAAACTACCCAAATCAGAGTCACTCGGGATGAGTCACAGGTGAGTGTTGGGGGCTTGTTGGCCCTTGACCAAGTTTTGGGAGATCCTTGGTCAAGTTGACCTATTTTGGGACTTCGACAACCTGTTGAAGGAGAGCACAAGACGAAGAAGAGATTGCAGGATCTCGACCCCTTTTTGGGTCCTTTTTGGGATTTGGGACTATGTAACGGGTATGGGATATCGGCTCATGGGTTTACCCATGTTTAGGCCTATTTTTTAAAGTATAAATAGATGTCTAGGCAATGTAAGAAGAGGAACTTGGCTAAGCATTAGATCTACTTGATTGAAGGATTGTAAGTGCTATGAGCATACTTTGTGAATCTTGCAAAGATGAGTGCAAGTGACTATAGAAGGCTTAGTGTTGTATCCTAGCTCGGGGAAGAAGGATATAGAGAGCTGCGTAGATCTCTTGTCCTATGTGGAGTATGGTTTTGAGGATCTGTGCATGTAACCTATTGAAGAAGCTAATAAACAAGAAGAGTTGGTGGACATAGCCCCAGGGTGGGGGTGAACCACGTATATGTTGTGTTGCTCTGCTTTGTGAAAAATGTTGATGTGTTTATGTATTTACTTGCTAAGTTCTTTAATATAGATAGATAGATCTGTTTATGCTTTGTGATAATGATGTATATGAATGTAGATCTGGCCTATGTGAATTTTCTTGGTGCTTGAATCTGCTATATTTAATCTACCTCCTTATGATAAGTGCTTAGATACATCATATCTAAGTGAATGATGTGATGTTCTGTTTCATCCGCGCAATAGATAGTGGTTAAATATTGATGAAATATTGGTGCTAAGTGATCTGTTAAGTATTACAATCATAGATCTGTATCCCAACTAAGGTTACAGACACGTGAGTCCTGCAACCACCCCTGCCTCTAACTTGAGTGAGACTTCATCGTCTTCGCAGGTGTTGTAGAAAGGGCCGGTAATTAGGTTTTTGTTGGTGCGTTGTTGTAGCATTGAACCTTGGGTCTGCCCCTATGCCAACACTACCAATATGCTGGAATCAACTTTTCCAGAGATCCAGACATACCCGTACCTACTAGAGAGGAGCGAGGAGAGATAGGCACGTGTGTTTTAAAGTTATTTAATTTTTAGTTTATTTTGTATATATCATTTTTTATATGTATCAGAGTATTGACAACTATGTATATGTTATGTACATATGTGGGACCAGTGTGCCCGATAGAATTCTCGAGGACTAGGTGACGTCCTCGACCAGAGGCAGTACCAGCAACAGCCAACGGACCAGTAGCCACAGGGGGGCCTCCAACTAGAGAGGCTGAGAGAGTTTTGAGATGGGTAGAGTGGAACCTCACCATTCTCACTCATGTAGTTCCCATGGCCGAGATCGATGATCTCTCGCCATCCATGCAACCTCATGTAGTTGGGGTGCCACAGACTTGGGTCCAACTCTTCCACCATTTGGAAAACATTGTCGTTCACTATAGCAGGGCCAATAGGCCCCAAGATTAGATAGGATGGACTCATTATGTGTTGAGGGCACTTTTGTTTGTATATTTTTTAGGGCATAAGCCCTGTGATGTATACTGGATTATTATTTTTGAGGCATTCGCTTCCACCTATGTACTCTGACACTTTTTGATATATATATA
>JASDQU010250889.1:3054-16323 GCA_032191745.1 Picea mariana
ACTTACCTATACTTACTTGTTGGTTGGATGTTGAGTGTAGTCAAACAACCAGTTAATCCAATCGAGCAACATCCCATGATACCTACCTTTGTGCTTCATCATAATCCAAAATAGTGATAAGTCAAGCACACAAATTTCATGGGTTAGAATATATATCATATCATCGGATATCACAAAGTCTAACTCATTGAGGTGGGTGGGAGGGATAAAACCATGCCAAGTCAACTTGAAAACAAAGTACTCAATCCACTTCAGGAAAGGGTCATGGAAATTCCAAGGTTCATAGGACTGACTCAAAAGTTCCGCAAACTGGCTACCTAGGATATCCTCCTGGTATGAATTCAAGGAAGGGATCAACAAAGATCTAGCAGACGACTGGAAAATTGTCAAGGGAAAGCTGAAAAATCGAGATAACAAACTCAAACTTGTAGTATCCAAACAACCCTTGGAATCTAGGGTTTTCCCTAGAGGGAACTCAACATTAGAGAAAAAACTCCCAACCACACCTCTAAAGACACAACAAGGTAGGGTAATCAGAGGTGTCCTGGGAAAATCATCACAAGGATCCTTCATCAAGCAGAGAAGGTCCTTACTCCTATCAAAATCTGAGCACACCAGTGGTTAATGATCATCTTCATGGAAAGATTCCATGTGCTCAGAGGAGTGCTCATCAATACCCTCAAGGTAAGACTGAAAAGTATCAGGTGGATAAGGTACTTGGTCAACCTTGGGTGTTTGGGGAGCATCGGTAAAAATCGCATCTCCATGTTGCCACTGGTCAAGAGTAACTTGTTGTGATAATTGCAAAGGAAAAACTTGGAGATGACTCTCTATGTCACAGATGGGATCCATATCATAACCAATTGCATCCCACCTACGTCTCCCAACATGTATGAACTCATCAATGTTATCAACTATGTCATTATCGGTATCATAACATGCAGGATTTGAAGCATTCAAGGACTTGCTTATCTCCTCCTCATCTTCCCTATCACAAAGTAGAGCATCATAAAAAACTAGGGGAGGAGCGAAACTTACTATTTCTTCTTTTGCAGGAGCTTCGAGGACTTTGGTGTTTCTGGCATGGGTTATTGTTTCATCCTCATGGATTGCCCCTTTGTCTTCAAGAGTACAACAAGGAGTATTTTCCTCTTTTGGGGATTCCATTTCTCCTTCACTCTCTGAATCAAGGAATAAGGTATCATCAAAATCCTGAAAAGGGAAGCAACTAACCTCATCGTCTTGTTGTTGTGCAGGTGAAAAAATCTTGTGGACTGCTTCATCAGGAGGAGGAGTGCAGGTTGATTTTTCATCCTCTTGTTCAGGGTTCAACTCCTCAGTTGCATTTTCAATGATCCCTTGCTCTTAGAAAACCTCATCAAGAGATTTCCCCTTAGTATTTTGTTGGTCAATAACTTGTTTCCCTTCTTCTTGAAAATCATTAGTAGAATTTTCAAGTGAAAATAGCTTCTCCAAATTGAGAGCATGTGAGGTATCTTCATAATCATTGATTTTGCTTCCTAAGGAAAAAATGTTTTTTTATTCTGGACAAGAGGATATTTGACTCGATTTGTAAGGCCATGTTACCATCTTCATGGAGTGTCTTTGGATTATTTTTACTCAGAAGAAACCCCAAATGCATCAAGAGTGCATTGGTAAAGAGATACACGAGGTCTTTATCCTTAGGATAATGGTCTCTAGGAAGCTGGTACAACAAACCCTCAAATCTATTTCAGAAGTTCCAAACAGTCTCACTTTTAGCTTGTTTTGCATACTGGAGTCTTTTTAGCAATGTTTGGATCTCTTCTAATTTTATGCCCCATTCTTTGATAAAGACTTCTTCTAGTTGGTTCATGGAGGTGATTCTAGCATCAGGAAGGTCATCATACCATTTTTTAGCATTCTTGTGAAGAGTGGTGGGAAAAAATTTCATCACTACATCTTCAGCATCATTATCAATAGGATGGAGTGCAAAGTAAGAATAAAACTCATTCATATGAAAGTCATCTCTTTCCCCATCACTACCAGTGATTCTATGGAGCCATCTTCCTTCTATCCGGGGCATTTGTCCTGGGTAACCTAGGATTTTGATCATGTATAAAGGCTTCTAATTCCCGTGATCCCATTGTGTCACTATTGGCTTTGTCATCAGTGGAGTTGCCATATAATTTTCTTGAAACTATCAAAAGATAAGGGAAAAAACCCTAAGTGGAGTCACCAGGTAAGCTTGTAAGATAAGTATTCTAAGTCAAGGCTTACCGAAAAATGTCGTCTTGAAGATAATTGACTCAGTGTTCCCCGACAATGACGAAAAAATTGTTATCGCACAGTTTGTAGCAAGGATAAAGGCTAGAGATTGCATAGTCAAACTGGCGTAAATGGAACCAATCCCACCCAATGTCACCTCAATGGGATGACTCTTTCTATTTAGGGTGGTAAGTCCCAGGGGAGACATCCCCGGTGACCTGGGATTTTGAGAAGGCAAAGGATAATAAGATAAAGACAAGTTTCCCCCCTCACAATTCACCACCGAGCATATAGTTCGGCTAACAACCAATAATAAAGTATAACCAAAGAAAAAGAGATGCACCTGCCTGAGACAAAGCAACAAGAAAACTGATATATGCAAGATGCTCACATGGTTAGTACTTCATATAAATCAATGACTACCTGATTCACACATAAGCAATTGGATGGTAAATATTGACGAAGTCAATGTTTATAAAATAGCAATGATAAATATGTCACTTCTTCAATAAATGCTAAAACAATATGGCATTCAATGTAACGAATCAACACATCATTTTATAAATTCCTTTAACCACCATTCAATTTATTATAAAGAAAACGTTAGCTGAACCAATGATATTATAGCTAAAGATGATGATAGAAATAGGTTAGTTAGGTTAGTTTCTAACCTAGGGTTAGTAGTTAGGGTTTGATTCCAGGTTTTGAGATTTTTTGTGATCAAGTTCAGCTCAAACGAGATGTCTTCAGATCAATGCATTAGGGTTAATGGAATCAAATAGTGAAGGATGCAAGAGCTAAAGGATCAAAAGATAGTACGACTAAGGACTATAAGGAGAAGCTTTGAGCTGTTTCTAAATCAAGGCCCAAAAATCAAAACCCTAGGGGAGAGAAGCTTTCCTTTATGTAAAAGAACTAGGCCTCGATGCTCTCTCCTCCTTCCTTAACTGAATGGCACTGACGACTAGATGAGAAAATAGTAATAAACTAAGACAAGAGGGTTTGAGAACAAGGTGTTTCTATAGCAAGGCCTTATCGACAAAACCCTAGAAAAAACAACTCATCAAGGTGTAGCTGAACTAGGCCCTGATGCATATTCTTCTTCTTAGCTCAAAGAAGTAAAATGGATAGCATATGAATAGGGGTAAAATAGTGTAGCTAAAGCTAGACTCAATCCTCTTCAGCATGAAAGGGTAGAGTGTTTCTAAGGCAAGGCTCTATCTCATTTTAGCTAATAAAATGGCTAAGAATCTTGATGGGGACATGAGACAAGGACCTAAAATGTGTGCTTGTCCCCTAGGGTTTATTTAGAAAAATTATAAATATATGCAAGAAATAAGTAATGAAACCATTCAATCAATAAGTTTTGCAGAAAAATACTTACATATCACCAAGAAAAAGCATAGCAAACCCTAGTTGTAACACCTTCCATCAAAAGAAATGCCAAAAATGCCAAGAAAATATACCTTCAACAATACGCCTCACTATTTCATCCAAAACCATAGAATAGGGCACAATTTTCAGACCTCACCAAGTGGTTAGTGAGATATGATGAAAAAATGAAGGTGAAAATCCTTCATTTATACAATACCATGACCTAATTTTACATTTTAGTTCATGAAAAAGGCCAACAAGGACACAATACTAAAAATCATATTGTTTTACATGAAATGTTCAAAATTAAAATATAATCAAGCTAAAGAGAGATGTTAGCCCCTTCTAGGGAAAATGGGGCATCCTTGAGCAAAATGTTAGTCCCCTTTGGGGTTCTCCAACCTGCCACACATGCCAAAATGCCCTGTCCATCTGCCAAAACATCCATGAAGCAAGGATAACATCATGGACCTCATGGGTGATGTCCTAGCCCTTACAAATCCAATGTTCCACTGAAAAGGGCACAACCCCCCTAGGTCAAGCTCTGCCAAGGTGCCTCCAGTGGAATGTCCTCCTCTTCTCTGGTGCAAAGCCCCTGATCCATATCTATTCTATCTCTCCCCCCTGATGGGGTCTCAACATCCATTTTATGGGCTCTTTAGCCCCATGGAGGTTTGAGCAGATCATCTCCCCACGCGTACCGGTCCAAACGGTACCTGTCCATCGAGCATGATCATGCACATCAACAATTATGCCCTCCAAGGGCTTATTAGTCACAGGGATCATAGCAATGTCAATCACATCTCATCATCAGTATTTTTAAACATGTGCATAAAATCCCTAATACATCACTCAAAAGCTCAAATACATTACACAAGCCTGCAATATAAGTTTGGAGAAAAAGACAAGGTGTCTTATTGGGCCAGTGTCCATTGGAAGAGGAAATTTCTCGGAAGAGGCATCATCCAAGTCATGTAAGTGGGTGATGTGGTCAAGGGATGTCCAAGTAGGTGGGTGCAATGAGGGTAGAGGATGAAGAAAAATTTACCTGTGGGTGCCTTTTTAGAAGGCGAGCTATACCTATCCTGTATGTCGTTTTTTCCAAGCCCATCCATGCCTTTTATTCTTATTATTTTTATTCTTTTATTTTTTATTGCCTTTTTTTCTTCAAGAGCTAATCAGAGAACATTGCCTTAGTGTGATGACCAATGGTGACAACGTTACCCACAAGTAATTTCACAGAAATGAGAAGGTTGGCTCATGATGATACCCCCTTTCCCTTGGCCATGCAACCAAGGGCCACTACCCTGGCATGGTAACCACCTGGTGGTAATGTCATACTGCTAGGTACCCATGAACCTAATAGGTTGGCTCGTGATGAGACCCTCTATCCTCTGAGTAGGTCTTGTTTTTTTTTTTTTTTATGGGTCCCTCTTGTTTCTTGCTGAGAAGCCTTTTATTGCTTTCTTGGGGATCCATGGGCGAAGCATCTCGAGGTTTTATTATTAGGCTTATATTTTACCATCTTTCTTTTACCTTCTGGGCCTTTAGCCCCTTCTTCCCACGAGATAAGGTGCAATCCCAAAAATAGGTCAACCCAGTGCTTGGACAAGTGGAATGGAATAGGTGAGTGGGAATCAAGATGAAAAAGGTTGTGTTGTGACGGGAGCGGATGATGGATTTTCAAAAATACCCCCAGTGGAAAACAAAAACCTACGGACAAAGGCTTACTAGGGAATCCTTTAAATCTCCCCAAACATGGCCAAGTGGGCAAGTGTAAGATCCAAGCATTTGTTAGAAACAAAAGGAATTAAATGCACATATTCACGGGTTTTGATGATAAAAGTGACACATACCATGATACCCACACTAATTACCTCATGGAACAAGAACCATCTCTAACACAAGCACAAGCCAATGGTGATGGATTTTGTTGTTGCCAACAAGATAAAGGTGCTGGAAGAAAGAAAAGGTGGGCCCTCTAGGGCCATGCTAAATTCAATCCTTCTCTCGATACTCCATGTCTAGGACCTATGGGCCTCAAGACATGATCTCCTAGTTATCCCTAAAAGTAGGGGATAACATCTGGCTCCAACTTGGGGACTTGTGCTCACCATAGAGCGCATGAGAACCTCAACATCTCTGGCATAACATGTTTACCTGCTCGGTCTCAATAGCAACATCAATAACCAAATTGGGGTGGTAATTCCACCCCAACATATATATATATATATATATATATATATATATATATATATATANATACTTACCTATACTTACATGTTGGTTGGATGTTGATTGTATTCAAACAACCAGTGAAGCCAATCCAACAACATCCCAATATACCTGCCTTTGTTCTTCATCATAAACCAAAACAGTGATAAGTCAAGCTAAAAAATGTCATGGGTTAGAATATTTATGATATCATTGGAGATCACAAATTCTAACTCATGGAAGTGGGTGGGAGAGATAAAACCATGCCAAGTCAACTTGAAAAAAAAGTACTCAATCCACTTCAGGAAAGGGTCATGAAAATTCCAAGGTTCAGAGGACTGACTCAAAAGGTCCGCAAACTGGCTACCTAGGACATCCTCATGGTCTGAAGTCAAGGAAGGGATAGACAAAGATCTAGCAAACGACTGGCAAACTGTCAAGTGAAAGTTGAAAAACTGAGATAACAAACTCAAACTTGTAATATCCAACCAACCCTTGGATTCTAGGGTTTTCCCTAGAGGGAACTCAACATTAGAAAAATAACTCCCAACCACACCTCTAAAGACACAACAAGGTAGGGTAATCAGAGGTGCCCTATAAAAATCATCACAAGGATCCTTCATCAAGCAAATAAGGTCCTTACTCCTATCAAAATCTGAGCACATCATTGGTTGATGATCATCTTCATGGAAAGAGTCCAAGTTCTCAGAGGAGTGCTCATCAACACCCTCAAGGTAAGACTGAAAAGCATCAGGCGGGCAAGGTACTTGGTAAACCTTGGGTGTTTGGGGAGCATTGGTAAAAATCTCCTCTCCTTGTTGCCATTGGTCAAGAGTAACTTCTTGTGATAATTGCAAAGGAAAAACTTGGATATGAATCTCTATGTCATAGATGGGATCCATATCATAACCAACTGCATCCCACCTACGTCTCCAACATGTATGAATTCATCAATTTTATCAGCTATGTCATTATCGGTATCATAAAATGTAGGATTTGAAGCATTCAAGGACTTTCTTATCTCCTCCTCATATTCCCTATCACAAATTAGAGCATCATCAAAAACTAGGGAAGGAGGGAAACTTAATATTTCTTCTTGTGTGGAAGCTTTGAAGACTTTGGTGCTTCCAGCATGCGTTATTGTTTCATCCTCATGGATTGCTCCTTTGTCTTCAAGAGTACATAAATGAGTATTTACCTCGTTCAGGGATTCCATTTCTCCTTCACTCTCTGATTCAAGGAGCAAGGTATCATCAAGATCTTGAAAAGGGAAGCATCTAATCTCATGGTCTTGTTGTTGTGCAGGTGAAAAAATCTTGTGGACTGCTTCATCAGGAGGAGGAGTGCAAGTTGATTTTTCATCGTCTTGTTCAGGTTTCATCTCCTCAGTTGCGTTTTCAATGATCCCTTTCTCTTGGAAAACCTCATCAAGAGTTTTCCCCTTAGTATTCTGTTGGTCAATAACTTGTTTCCCTTCTTCTTGAAAATCATCAGTAGAAGTTTCAGGGAAACTATCTTCTCCAAATTGAGAGCGTGTGAGGTACCTTCATAATCATTGATTTTGCTTCCTAGGGAAAAAACGTTCATTTATTCTGGACAAGAGGATATTTTCCTTGATTTGTAAGGCCATGTTACCAGCTTCATGGAGTGTCTTTGGATTCTTTTTACTCGGGAGAAACCCCAAATGCACCAAGAGTGCATTGGTAAAGAGATACATGAGGTCTTTATCGTCAGGATAATGGTCTCTAGGAAGCTGGTACAACATACCCTCAAATCTATTTCGGAAGTTCCAAACTGTCTCATTTTTAGCTTGTTTTGCGTACTGGAGTCTTTTTATCAATGTTTGGATCTCTTCCAATTTTATGCCCCATTCTTTGAGAAAGACTTCTTCTAGTTGGTTCATGGAGGTAATTCTAGCATCGAGAAGATCATCATACCATTTTCTAGCATTCCCATTAAGTGTAGTGGGAAACATTTTCATCACTACATCTTCAGCATCATCATCGATAGGATGGAGTGCAAAGTAAGAACAAAAATCATTCATATGAAAGTCATCTCTTTCCCCATCGCTACCAATGAATCTAGGGAGCCATATTCCTTCTATTGGGGGTATTTTTCATGGGTATCATGGGATTTTTCTGATGTATAAAGGCTTGTAATTCCTGGGATCCCATTGTGAAGTCATTGTTGGCTTCATCATCAGGGGAGTTGCCAGATAATTTTCTTGAAACTATCAAAAGATAAGGGAAAAAACCCTAAGTGGAGCCGCCAAGTAAGCTTGTAAGATAAGGCTTCTGAGGAAAGGCTTACCGAAAATGTCGTCTTGAGGAGAATTTATTTAGTGTTCCCCAATAATGGCGCCAAAATTGTTATCGCATAGATTGTAGCAAGGATAAAGGCTAGAGATTGAAGAGTGAAACGGGTGTAACTGGAACCAATTCCACCCAATGTCACCTCAATAGGATAGTTCTTTCTATTTAGGGTGGTAAGGCCCAGGGGAGACATCCTCGGTGACCTGGGGTTTTGAGAAGGAAAAGGATAATAATATAAATACAAGTTTCCCCCCTCACAAGTCACCACCGAGTAGATAGTCCGGCTAACAACCAATAATAAAGTATAACCAAAGAAAAAGAGATGCACTTGCCTGAGACAAAGCAACAAGAAAATTGATATATGAAAGATGCTCACTTGGTTAGTACTTCATATAAATCAATGACTATCTGATTCACACATAAGCAATTGAATAGTAAATATTGACGAAGTCAATGTTTATAAAATAACAATGATAAATATGCCACTTCTTCAATAAAAGCTAAAACAATATTGCATTCAATGTAACAAATCAACACTTCATTTTATAAATTCCTTTCATCGACATTCAATTTCTTATAAAGAAAATGTTAGATGCACCAATGATATTATAGCTAAAGATGACGACAACAATAGGTTAGTTAGGTTAGTTTCTAAGCCAGGGTTAGTAGTTAGGGTTTGATTCAAGGTTTTGATATTTGTTGTGATCAAGTTCACTTCAAACAAGATGTCTTCAGATCAGTGCCTTAGGGTTAATGGAGTCAAATAGTGAAGGACGCAAGAGATAAAGGATCAAAACATAGTACGGCTAAGGACTACAAGGAGAAGCTTTGAGGTGTTGCTAAAGTAAGTCCCCAGAGTCAAAACCCTAGGGGAGAGGGGCTCACCTTGGTGTAGGGGAAGTAGGCCTTGATGCTCCGTCCTCCTTCCTTAACTCAATGGTAGTGACGACTAGTTGAGAAGATAGTAATAAAATAAGACAAGAGGGTTTGAGAACAAGGTATTGCTACAACAAGGCCTTACCGGAAAAACCTTAGAAAAAATGACTCATCAAGGTGTAGCTGAACTAGGCCCCGATGCATCTTCTTCTTCTTATCCAAAAGAGGTAAAATGACTAGCATATGAAGAGGGGGAAAAGGGTGTAGCTAAAGCTACGCTCAATCCTCTTCAGCATGAAAGGGTAGAGTGTCGCTAAGGCAAGGCTCTATCTTATTTTATATAATAAAATGGCTAAGAATCTCGATGGGGACATGAGACAAGGACCTACAATGTGTGCTTTTCCCCTAGGGTTTATTCAACAAAATTATAAATATATGCAAGAAATAAGTAATGCAACCATTCAATCCAGAAGTTTTGCAGAAAAATACTTACATATCACCAAAAAAAAGCATAGCAAACCCTAGTTGTAACACCTTCCATCAAGAGAAATGCCAAAAATGCCAAGAAAATATTCCTTCAACAAATGCACCTCACTATTTCAGCCAAAATCCTAGAATAGGGAGCAAATTTCAGACCTCACCAAGTGGTGAGTGAGAGATGATGAAAAAATGAAGGTGAAAATCCTTCATTTATACAATACCATGACCTAATTTTACATTTTAGGTCATGAAAAAGGCCGACAAGGCCACAATACTAAAAATCATATGTTTTACATTAAATGGTTAAAATTAAAATCTAATCAAGCTAAAGAGAGGCGTCAATCCCCTCTAAGGGAGATGTTATCCCCTTTTAGGGAAAATGGGGCATCTTGGAGCAAAATGTTAGCCCCCTTTGGGCTTCCCCAACCTACCACGCGTGCCAAACTACCCTGTCCATATGCCAAAGCCTTCAAAAGCCAGCATTCCACTGAAAAGGGCACAAGCCCCATACACTAATACATATGAAAAAAATTTCCACAGGTTTTCGTTGCTATTGCCACACATATCCGTCGCACTTTCCATGAAAGAAAAGACTATTTTTTGTCGCTATATCCATGAACCAGACATTCATGGAAACAATGATGAAATTATCCCTCCATTTTTCATCACCATCAAGATAGGTTTACCTTAAAAAGCGTGGAATTTGCAACGAAACTTTGTCGCAATAGGGACAAATAACCGTGCCAAAGTAAAAAAACTTACCAACAGATTACGACACAAATGCCATATGTGTGATGGAAAAGTGTGGAAAGTTGCGTCAAAAATTCATGGCAATAGCGACGAAAAGGTTTGGCAGAGAAAAAAGTTATGACGCAGATGCTATATGTGTGACGCAAAACCATGACAACGTGCGATGAACTTCTTTAGATATCGCCATTCTTAATAAAACACATTCATTTCCTTATGACGAACTATTGTCGATATTGCCATGCTTAATAAAACACATTCATTTCCTTATGATGAACTATTGTCGATATTTCCATTCTTCTTGTAGGTTTTAAAAAAAAAAAATCTACATGAGAAGCTGGATGTTGGGATTCATGATTTACCCATACTCAATATTTTCATGTGTGATTGACCCTTCAAAGTGTTTCTTATGTGAGAAGGGCTTATGAGAGAGGGTTTTGGGACTTATTAGGTGTCTTTGTTAGTGGACCAAAAGAGAAACCGAAGGCACCTTGGGATGAAGGGGAAGATAAAATACATTCCCTTGAATGAATGGTTTTAATTGAGATATTGGGGCTCTGAACTAGAGGTAAAAAACAATTTGGTAGGGGTATCCCGGGGTGACAATATGGGAGATGTGTTTTTTTTTAAATCTATCACTATGATTGTGAGAATGTGCCAACCCTTTACTTATCCACTACAATGCACTCACAACCATTAATCGATATTAATATAGATTGGTCACAATAATTACCTTGAATATCAATTTTAACCTATTAATGTGAAGGGATAATCATAACATGAGGTTAAAGGCATTCACACCCTTTCAACAACTATGTTTGTAGATTTTTGGATGAGGAACTTGTAGCCTTGTGGTTGATTCATTCCCTTACCAAAAAAATGAAGGTTACTCACACTCATATGAATGAAAGAAATCAAAGTAAACAATCTACTTGAACATAAATGTGCACTTAAATAAATCAAAGTAATTCCTACTTAAACTTAAACATTCTATCGTGCACTGTATGTGCATATTGTGCTTCTTTCAATATTGATCATGTAAATAAACAATCATTGCAGTAAAATAAATAACAGAAACTAGATTACTGGTGCTTAAACATAAATAACTGTAACATTCAAATGACACAAGATAACACACTGATCTAACAGATTCTACACAAAACCACAACAAAACTATATCATAAGCTGACAAGACCTGACCATAAGAGCGGGCCCAACTCGCTGATCAGGGATGTGATGAACTAACTACCACGAAAACTCAGAAACTCAGAAGAATCTCGATTTCATTAAATAAAATTAGATTACATAGGTTGCAGTCTTGATACAAGACAACTCCTAGCTAGCTGACTAATTGGCTAATCCCTTCTCTATCTTTGTTCAGCCTTTTATACAATTAGTGGAGCACAGAGCGTCCCAAGATTAGGGTAACAACTCTTCCTAAAAATACACAAAGGCTGAATTGATTAACATAAGCTAATGTTGGACCATGGAACAGGTCCTCTTTTGAAACTTCAACCCGCAGACTGCGTTGCATCTTTGATCACATCATCTTTCCAGACTGCATTTGCTCTGTTCCTACAAGATTTCAGAGATTAGTGATTCGCTTTGGTAAACCCCCAACCAATATCTAACGTTTTTGAACTAATACACAGAATGACATAATAGAGGTGCATTCTTACCCTTGTGGTTACACACATCTCCCCCAAACTTTAGTCATGTTATCGTCCTCGTGAAGGCCTTTGCTTTCGTAGATCTAGGTTGGAACCTTGATATTGGGCCTGAAGTTTTTCTATGTCATATTCCTCATCCATATCTATCCCTGGAAACTTATATCCCCCATTTAATATTATATCCTTCCACCATTCTCTCTGGACCTCATAATCAAGTTGATATTGATCAAGTGGCATCCAGATGATGGCGAATGAAAATCTCAAACCTAGCCATCGAATCCCACAAAACCTCATACATGTTATATACCTGGATATTCTTTCCATGGCTCAGTGAAAATTGGGAGCCCCAAATGCTTCCCATTCCCTGACAACAGATGGTGACAAGGCCCATCTCTGGTCACAGTTTTCAAGTCCCTCTTCCTTGCAATAGGTCAATTGTTTTATGCAAAGATCAACACACCATTGCTGTGTAGTTTCCATATTCCGTGGCCAATTGGGAATATGTCTGAAATAGTTATGTTTGTTGATGAGTTGTTCAAATTGAAAGTTCCCCATTCTAACCTGAAGGGGTCTGTGTACCTAATTTTCCTCAAAATAATCAAGTGACTTCTTCCACTTCACCTGGTTAATGGTGTAGGAAAGAAAGGCCCTCAATTGGACATCTCCCACATAAGGAACTGGATTGAATTTTTTATCATCTCTTAGCAGGTAGTTGTGAATGTATAGTTCACACATGAGATGTTGTGTGAGGATGTGTTAAGCCCTAATGTTGGCTCATTACCCCTTAATTGGGGCATATTATATTAGTAATGTTATTTTATTTATGTCATCTTTANTTCAAGGCGTTGAGTACTTTTCCTGAGGTTTTTCCATGCTATATTGAGGTTTGGTTCTTAACATATGGTATCAGAGCTCAAGGTCTTGGGGTTTCGCTGCTACATATGAGACACCATGGAATTTTTGCTATAATTTGTTTTCTACAATGTTTCAAAAGGAATCTCTTGGAGGGTATTTAATATATGGATCAAGGTACGTTGGGTTCAAAATTAAGCTCCTTAGGCCTTATACTTTCGGAGATACAACCTGTACAAGATAGGGTTCTGGAATCATCTTGAAATGAGTCATTGCGGAATTTTTGCTATAAAAAAAATTATGTAACATTTCAGACCCTGCACTTCAGAGGCAATTTACAGAAATTAGTAATATATCTATGGTAAAAATTTCATCTTCTTTATCATCTTAAATTTGTAGATACACCTTGTGTAAGATAGGGTATCTGACTAGTCCTATTGACTAGTCTCAAGAAGGTGTTCCAGGTAAAACAAGCATAACTTCTTGCTAGAGTATCC
>JASDQU010250897.1:3245-16322 GCA_032191745.1 Picea mariana
AAAGAAGGAGCTGGAGCGGGAGTTTGGTTGCACAATCACAGATCTAGGTATTCAGAAAACCATTCTTACAAATTAAATTTCCAATGCACTAACAATATCGCCGAGTATGAAACCTTGATGCTCGGTCCGAAACTTTTGAAAAGAGTTGGTGCCAAACAAATTATGGTAAGAGCTGATATTGAGTTAATAATCAATCAAATTAAAGGTGAGTATGTTGCGAAACATACCCATCTTAGAGATTATAGGAATTTTGTTCTCAATTCCCTTAGATGTTTCACTAAAGTTGATTTGCAGGTAATGCCTAGGGGACAGAACATTTTGGAAGATGGATTGGCCATGCCAGCAGCCACATGTAAGATTCCTTTTCGTTCGACTTGCCCATACACGGTAGAGGTGAAGTGTAGACCAACTGTTCCTGAAAACATCAGGTACTGGCAGGTATTTGGTAATGATGATCAAATCGAAGACTTTTTGCAGTGTAAAAATGATTTTGAGTGTACAACTATAGATTTAGAGAACGAAGATGAAAATGTAAAAAGATCTGATTTCGAAAATAATAGTGTAAATAGCGTAGATTCAGGAGAGTTAGGTGATGATGAGATGGAGACCAATATTTTGCATTTGAAAAGTAATGTTTTACCTAGGGGTTTAGTTCCTTTAGAGGACTTGTTTGATTTTAATGATGTAGCCAAAAAATCGAAAATTGAAGCCAGTGGACAAGAAGTAGAAGATTGTAATATAGGGACAGAAGAGAAACCCAAGATGGTCAAATTGTCCAAATCATTATCCCCTGAGCAAAAACTCAAATACATTGAGCTATTCAAGGAATATTCAGATGTGTTTGCCTGGGGTTATGAGGACTTGAAAGCTTATGATACCATCATCATACAAAATAGGATTCCAATAAAAGAAGATCAAAAACCATTTAGACAGAAACTTAGGAGAATCAATCCCAAGTTACTCCCCCTGATAGAAAAGGAAATCAAAAAAATGTACGATGCCAAAATCATAGTCCCGTTACGGTTTTTCAAATGGGTCTCAAATTTGATCCCAACACGTAAGAAATATGGAGAAATCAGGCTTTGCTTTTATTTCCGAAATCTAAATAAGGTCTCCCTGAAGGACAATTAACCCTTGCCCAAAATGGACCACATACTACAAAGGGTAGTCGGATCCAATCAAATCTCTTTGTTGGATGTGTTCTCGGGTTATAATCAGGTCCTCGTTCACCCAGATGACCAAGACAATACCACTTTCACTACACCATGGGGTACTTTCATGTATGTGAAAATTCCTTTCAGTTTAATGAATGTTGGAGCCACTTTCCAGAGAGTGATGGACATCGCCTTTGTGGAAGAATTAGGTAAATTTATTGTCATCTATATGGACGATGTAACTATGTTTTCCCAATCTGATGACGAGCACCTGCAACATCTCAGACGAGTCTTTGAGAAATGCAGGAGATTTGGGATTTCTTTAAATCCTAAGAAGAGCCTCTTTGGACTAGAGGAACGCAAACTACTAGGGCACATAATCTCTAAGGACAGAATCAAAATAGACCCTAGCAGAATCAAAGCCATACAGAAATTATAACACCCAAGAAACATCAAAGAATTATAGTCTTTTATCGCAAAAATAAACTTTCTACAAACATTCATACCCAATATGGCTGAGCTCCTCAGAAACATTACAAATATGTTAAAAAGTGATGTAAAAATAAAATGGGACACTGATTCCAGGAAGTTTTTCAAACAAGTCAAACGAGCACTCACACAGGCCCCCGTCTTGATCAGTCCTGACTTTACCAAAGATTTCTATATTTTTTCTTTCACCTCTAAACATACCATTGCAGCAATATTACTACAGAAAAAACAACGAAGGGTATGAACAGCCCATAGCCTTTTTCAGTAAAGCTTTAAGAGATGTTGCTTTGAATTATAAAATAATGGAGAAACAAGCTTTTGCCTTGGTAAAAGACATAAAAGATTTTAGAGTATACATTCTCCATTCCCACACCATTGCATATGTTCCAAATGCGGTAGTAAAAGACATGTTGACCCAAGACAATCCGGATGGAAGAAGAGGAAAATGGATTGCTGTCATTTTAGAATATGACATAGAGATTAAGCCTACAAAACTAATTAAAGGTCAAGGTCTAGAAAAATTAATGGCTGAATCAAATTTCCATGCTCTTGACATTAATTTCTTAGCTGCAGCAGATGAACAGGGCGAGCCGGCGACTCCAAGCGTGAGAGAGGAATTTATAAACTCTCCATGGTATGCAGACCTAATATTTTTTTTGCATAATTTACAAGCTCCCCCTGGTCTCACTAAGACTAAAGATAGGTTTTTGAAGTTGAAAGCATTAAAATTTTGCATTCTAGAAGGCAATCTGTATTGGAAAGATATTGGAGGTATTCTATTAAATTGTCTATTGAAAGATGAAGCTGACAAAGTATTACAAGAGTTTCATGCAAGAGATTGTGGTGGTCATCTGAACTGGAGAGCTACAGCCAACAAAATCCTCAGAGCTGGATTCTATTGGCCCACCTTATTCCCTGATGTACATCGTACAGTGACTTCATGTCATCAATTTCAACTATTTGAAGGCAAAAGGAAACTCCTTCCTCTACCCCTGAAACAGATATCAGTTGAAGCCCCTTTCCAGCAATGGGAATTGGACTTCATTGGAGAAATACATCCCCCTTCTTTAGTCTAGCATAGGTGGATTCTTACTGCCACAGATTATTTTACAAAATGGATCGAACCAGTACCAAGCAAGCAAGCCATTGATTCTGTCATTATTAAATTTCTTGAAAATAATATCTTGTCTCACTTTGGATGTCCTAGAAAGATTATAACTGATAATGCAGTTGCTTTTAGATCAAAGAAACTCATAGATTTCTACAACCAGTATCATATTGGTTTGGGAAATTCCACATCTTACTACCCTCAGGGGAATGGGCTGGTGGAATCCTCAAACAAAACCCTGGTAAACATCATCAAGAAGACGTTGCAGGAAAACAAAAATTCATGGCATAACAAATTAGTCTTCGCATTATGGGCTTATAGACTGACCACCAAAAGGTCAATCGCCATGTCACCATATCAGTTGGTCTATGGCACAGAAGTAGTTTTTTCCACTTCCTTAGGAGTCCCTGTCATGAAATTGCTTCAAGACATACAAGCCGAGCCAAACGACTCACAAAGAAGGATAAATTAGATGATCCAGTTGCAGCAGTCTAGGGAAGAGGTATTCAACAAGACCCAGGTAGTACAAGAAAGCATCAAGAATATTTTTGACAAAAGAACCAAGGAAGATGATTTTGAGCTAGTAGATTTGGTGCTGAGATGGGACGCTCGAAATGAAGACAAGGGAAAGAATAGAAAATTTGATAGTCTGTGGAAGGGACCATACATGATTCAAGCATTCAGAGGAAATAACACTTTCTTGCTAAACAACACTGATGGGACAGATCTTCCAGGAGGGCCTGTAAATGGCAGAATGTTGAAGCATTATTTACTGCCTCAGTAGAGACTCAAGGTTACACTCTCCATTGTACATACCATCTTTATTTTTCACCTGAATTTTCTGAGTGAATAACTTTAGCCAGTTGGTTGAAGCCTGAAGAGAAGGCCATAAGCCGTTGACTATTGTTTTTCCATTTTTCGAGAATATAACCAATCAATCAACGAAGGCGACTAGGAAAAAATTTTCAGAACATCAGGAACTAGGATTCTTGGCACTTCACAAGGAAAGTACCATCCCTAGCTGGAGCCGTTGTTATCACCCTATAAGTTATAGGATCAACTCATGAATGGAATATTATCTCTCTCTAGTGTTTTTGTTGACAAATGATTTTTCATTCTGCAAATAATTTGAAAAGAAAAAGCAAAAGAAAAGAAAGAAAAGAAAAGAAAAAAAGAAAGAAAGAAAGAAAAAGAAAAAGAAAAGAGGGCATAAAAGAATTTCAATAAAGCCCCATGCAATAATTGTAACTTGGTCCATACCTTTCAAGCATGGCCAAGTTCTTTTTTAAATTGATGTTGATAGGATTAGTGAATAAGCTTGGCTAAACCGTTCAAACTTAGCCAAAGTATCTAGGTTAGATTAATGAATAAATCTAGCCAGACTGTCTAATCTTGGTCAAATAGCCCCAAGGTAGAGTAAGTTCTTAGCCCAACAATTTAATCTAGGTTAATTGTCATAGGAAGCTAGGTTAGAATATAGGCTAGTTGCTTTACTTCAATAAAACCAGCTAGATGATAAATGTTGCACCATGTTTCAGATGCTTAAAATGTTGTTTGTCTAGCCCCGTGGTGGTCTATACATGAAAAGCCTTGGGAAAAACCCATGAAATGCACTTATCCTAAGTTCTCCGGTGCATGTATTCGCCACATCCTCACTTATGCTCCTCTCATATATCAATGGTCCAGATAATTATAGCCAGATCTATGGTGGTCATTTTTTTCTAGACCCCCCCGACCGTTCTATCTTTAACAGAGAGGGGGGGTTGGGAATCATAGATAATACATGCACACATCTGGACGACTCAAGTTTAAGCATGCAGATCTACGGTCTATATTGGATTCCGGACCCCCCCATCCATTATGTCTTTAATGGAGGGGGGGGGGGTCCAAAATGTGTGATAAAGGATGCACATAGATCTGTGGTGAAAAGGCCAGTGCACAGATCGATGGCTCAAGGTGTTTTTCGGACCCCCCCAATTGATCTACCTTTAACTGAGGGGGGGGTCTGGAATGGAATCTTTCCTCTGGCAGGCCCCCTATCTATATGTGGCATGAATCTACCGGTCCTGAGTCCCACCACCTCCTACTGTCTGAAATACCTTCGTCACCTCTTGAAATCATCATCCACCTTTCCAAAAGAGTCACAGCCCATAATTTCTATCATTCCTTCCCCCCCATTCACTCGTGGAAATCCCCCTCACCATAACTTTTACCCCAATCGGTAACCGCCACTTCACCCATCCATATTCCTCAGCCACTGTCACCTACAATCTCATACTCTAAGTGATCTGTTGGCCATTTATTACTGAATAGCCTACCTATTAACCAGCTGACCTGTCCCCTGCGCCCAACGGACACCCGTTTACTCAAAACTACCCTCACTCTTCTTTCTTTCACCATTTACCCACTCATCGCACCAGAGAATTTTACACCATTCTTCTTCATTTCAATCAGTCGCCCCCATCTACCATGGTCCCCGCTAACGTTGTTTTTTGCAAGTACTATTATACTAATGGCGTCGAAGTCAAAAAAAGAAGAAGGAGAGGAGAATTCGTTTCTCCTACCTCCTGTCGACCTTGACAAGATTCCATTGGCCAACAAATATCACTTAATCACAAATACAAAGTGCGATTTTGATTTTTCAGACCTCAGATTCACCCTTTTCCATAGTTTTCCCTCAAGTTCCAAGCCCACAACATTCCTAAGAAAAGAGCCATCATTTCCTCGTCTGTAGAATTTATTTTCCTCATCATGCCTGAAACCATTGACCAAATGATGCAAATATCCCGAGCTAACTCTGCATCACCTTTTAACCTTGAAATTCTCACTGAATTATACCAGAAGATGACTTTCCCCCAAAGAACTCAAATATTTGAGCTTTTCCTCCCACCATCTGCTCAATTCCCCGCTACAAATCCCCCTTATCCTTCTTCCATGTTTTCGACCAAAGAAAACCATATTATCTCATCCTTATGCGCCTTATTGGGTTATTATTCCGATCAGTGGGTAGATGAACCCATTATGGGATTTTTTTTCCATTTTCTCCACCGATGAGAAGCCCACTACCCAGTTCGACTTCTGCATGTTCCTAGCAAACAATATTCACGAACAGTTTGTCAATTTCATCACGGAAGGCATGTTCTGGTACTCTTCTATACTGGTGTACTTGTTCGTTTTCTTCCAAGCGAACAAATTTTCTTTTTCCATGCAAAAGATGGACGGAGATGGAAAACCCCAGGCAGTAACCGCATGGACCTCCTTGCTCAAGCATAACTCCACAGAGTTCATTTTCAAGCAGTTCATTAAGCAATTCTATCACCCAGTGGTAAGTATGCTTAGCGGCAGGCCCGAATCTAGGATTAATGATGAAGTTCATAGGATCCTACATATTTCAGATCACACCAAGACTGGTGATTGGTATTTATACCAAAATCACACTGAGATTAGAGTATATGGGTGCGAGTTGGCCCTGTATAAGTTGCCTAAATACCTGCCTGTTATAATTTTTTATTTGGAGTACATAAGGCAGATGATAAACTCTGATGATATTCATTTTGTGTCTCGAAAGAAAAAACAACAGCTCAGAATCAAAGGGCAGAATGTCTCTTTCATCTGCTACAATCGTGGCACTGGAGAGGAGGCAGACAAGCTGCTGAAGGAAATGAAGTTCATCACGAGTTTCATATGGCACTACAATCTGTGTGGGATTATCTCTGAGATGAGGGTGAAAAATAAGAATATCCTGTATGTCCATGAATCTAGGCCTGAGGTCACAAAATTTTCAAACCAGACAGTATGGGATCCAAACACTTTGGTCGAAGTAGAACAATAGGATTCCTTGGCCACTGTATCACAAACAACCACACCACAGGTTTCGAAAGAGAAAAGGCCTAGGAAAGATTTGTCACCACCTCTCACTGAAGTGTCGTCAGAAGAATTCCAACTGCATACCAAGAGGTCTAAAACTATTTTAGCTCCTGACCCGACTGAGGAAAAGGAAGTTCCATCTACTACAGTGACCAAGGTTGATAGGCTGCCCCTTAGTGCAAGCCTCCAGCATATCATAACCTCAGCAATGCCAAAGAAATCTACAGATACTCCATCAACCACCCAGCCAGGCAAGCTAGGACTGAATCTGAGCATCTTTGAGAAATACGATCTGATTAAGAAAAGGAATCAGACTCTAACCAGCAGCACTTGCACCTAGTTCTGGAAGAAGACATCAACGGCACAACATAGGCTGTTATCGTCATTTGACACTGAGAAGGGAAGAATGCATATGGCATTCCTCCAAGCATAGGTCCCGGATCCAAAGGTAATCACTGATTACAAAAGGGCCACTTTTGAATTCCAAACTAAGGATGTGCAACCATCCGATCAGATGGATCTGCACAAGAAAATAGGAGAAATGGTTTTCTATACGCTGGCACATGCTTCCACTATTGCTTCCAAATTGCAAGTGTCCTTGAACAACGTCCAAACACAATTGAAGTTGGATAAGATATTGTCCTTTTCCAAGGCTAACAGGATCAAGACTTTGGAGGAATTGGTCCTTAAGATCGGGTACGATCCCTTGAGCATGAAAGCAACCGAGGAGATGATTAAAAAGAAAAATTCCAACATAGCCTCCTTAAGGAAACAATTGAAACTCCCACCAATAGAGGATTCGCAGGCGAAGGAAATAACAAATATGGAAGGAGAAGAAGATGAAATGCTCAAACTAATCATGGAGCAGGATGCACAACTAAAGGAAATGGAAGCTGAGATGGAAAATCTAGTAAAAGAAAAAGAACAGATAAAGCCAATGGAAGTCATTCCATTGAGTGCCGTTCCACTTTCAAGAGTGAGCACAACATTAGTGACAGAAGTCCCATCGACGAATCCACTGATATCTCTGGAAAAGACAATCGAATTGGCCAAATCTATGGAAGAGATGAACCTGCAGGAAACAGAGATTAGCAGGCTCAAAAAGGAGATTGATAACCTTCAGGAACTCAAATCTTTCTATCAGATCATCCTCTCCAAGGAAAATAAGGTGTCAAACTAGCTCAAACAAGAGTTACAACAGCACTGGAAGCAAACAGTGGCAGGTAAAAATCTGGCCAAAGTTAAAGAAAGTGTCTAGATAGACATCACCAAGTCTATGAAGGAGATATGGCCAATGATACAGATCATGTTTGAGCAAAATGAATTGGCACAGAGAAGCAAACAGGCCATTGAGAAGATCATATCAGAATTGGGAGAGATGCCCACACAGGCTAATGAAATCATCAAGTTCCTAAATTCTAAGACCAGGGAGGAGTTGGAAGAGATGAAAATTGAAGATAGAATAGAGACCATCCTTGAGGTTAAGAGAGAATTGATGCTTCAACTGGAGGAAAAGGTTCAGGTCATGGACCTAGGGGTACAAAAGTTTTTCAATAATATTGAGACTCTACAGAAGAAAGGTCTTCCTGGTCTGAAGGTAATTAATGACAAATTGATGACACTACCAGACTACAAAAAGAGACTGGCCGATGTGGCTAAGGACAGTTCAAAGTTTTCAGGAATTCAAGGCAGCATCACTGGGAAGGAATTTCTAGATGCGCTTCAGTTAGACATCAGTATTCAGCATGAGATTCGATACATCTTCATCACCAAACCTACCTTCACCAAGTACACAGAAATGGATGAAGTTTATCGAAGGCTACTCAAATTCAACGTTCCCAGTCATCTTCGATGGGAAGAACTATGTGATTTGATCGAGTAGTAGATGAGTTGTCCCAGCCCGGTCATTTATCCAGTCAGATGAGGTCATGCAGAGGCCTCATCAACGGCCCACCCAAAAAACAGCATGCAGTCGAGACACATCATCAAGCATTTCCTAGATTTTTGTAATTTGTTAAGCTAGTTAGGCTAAAAATAGATTTACCATGTCCTAATCTTTGATGACAGGATTGTTTGTAAGGGTTATAAATACTTCATCTTTCGAAGTATTGAGGGTTGTTGATTTTCACACCCTGCAAGCTATCAGACTGTAATAATTTTGAAGAGATCTCCCATTAATACAAAGAGGCATTTTATAGGATTCTTGTGTGTATTCACTGGTGATGTTTTTCTCTCTAAGTTAAATGTTATTCTCACTTTGTTATCACACTGTTTTCTAATTCTAATCTTTGGAAGTAACGAATGTTGCAGGATTTATCTAGTATGCCCTGTTTCTAACTTAAAATATTTGAGTGTTTTATCTTCTTATTTTACAATAAAGAAATTCTCAACTACTTCTTTTTTGTAATTGTATTTCTCATATTTTCTGCTATTCCTCATTTATGTTGCTAAAGAATCCAGTGATTATATTATCTCGCCCTGTGAAAGGTTTCCTTGTTTTTCTAGTTTGGATTTCATTTTTACGACACAGACCCCATATCCCAATGGATGTGTAAACTATCTCAGCCAACTCGACAAACACTACGACAACAAAACCAACTTATTTATTTACCTAGCCTAATATTTCAATAAATTTGAAACATATCTAAATCATATAGAGAGATCCTTCTCTAAAGTTGGAAGGGCTAGATCCCAGCTTCAAAAGCGGTTGGATAAAGTTACCTCTCGTAGATTTATTCTTTCTAAATGCATTCTCATGTTTAAATGCATTCTCTTATAGTCTACTAGAAACCTGATGTTGACAACAGACCTTTGCATCTCTCTGATACAAGTCTTCCCCCTACTCACCCTTACTACAACTCACTGTCTGAAGTTATCTAAGACCTCACTTGCCCATGCACGCCTGGCCTAGTTTCAGAGTTAGAACCACATCGTTCTGAGTTAACTTCCATTCGATCATCCCATTAAACAAATCGTGACATAAACTAATGGGCATCGGGCTATGCTCCTGCTGCAATCCAGGGGTGACCTCTGTCGCCAACATTTTTGTCACCGTTGCCGGGGACAAAGTTGAAAATTTTCCCCGGGATTGAATGACAACGATTAACTGATTCTGAAGGTGCATCAGATATCAGAATTATCAAGATTGCTACTGTGCACCTGGCGACTCCACTATGGCGACTCCATTGTTTCAGCTGTGGCTACTGTTGGCACACCTAAAAGATAACCCAAAGGAGCTTTCTCGAGAAGGTTTCAGCGTCTTCTTTCTTAGCCTGAGAAGCTTCCTGGGGTAACAACGATGTTAAGATATGTCCTTTGATGGTCAACAAGGACTAGGCACATTTCAAGCTATGCATCTTTCACCTGGCGACTCCATGATTTGAGGATCGATTGGTGACTCCACTGGTTTGATATGGAGAAAATTCTAGCTCAAAGGTTTGCTTTCTGTAACTTTTCTCACGTAGTTGGTTTTCCTAATGCACTTCCTGATAGAGACATATGGGAAAATTTCCCCCCTGAATTTCACGCAAAGAGTTAGGAGGTACCAGCTGAGCATTTACTGGACTTTCATGAGGTTATTCATTGACTTAATATCATGCATGAAGATGCCCAGATTAAGCTCTTCAGGTATTCATTGAAGGGAGATACTCTTGAATGGTATCGGCCTCTTCCCGCTGCAAGCATCCGCTCTTTAACAGGTTTTCATACAGCTTTCAATTCATTTTGTAAAGATTATTTTCCAGCTGATTGTTTGTATGAAAACTATTGTGAGGAGTTTTCTTCACTTCATGAAGCCTCTATTGGCCCTGAAGACTAGGTCCATGATGAAGCTTTTACTGTGGAGGAAAGCATTTGCCAGGAAAATATAGGGGTGTTGAATGATATTAATTGTGTTATCCCTAGAACGGAAGCATCTGACATTATATCAGATGCCTCTATTCTTTTAGATATTCATAACGATCAACATGCCTCTTGTGGAAATTGTGAGTTTATAGAGAAAATGTGGTCCATGGTAGATGAATCACCTGGATATCGGGTTGAAGAAGATGTTCCTAGCAGCTCTGCTCATGATGACAAAGACCCTCTCTTTTTAAAAGAGGGGTTAGTTGTGGAAGAGGATTCTTCTCTTTTCCTCTAGGGGGTTTCTCACGATATATTTTTACCTGGGATTAAAGAGAAAAATATTATGTATGAGCAGCCAGAACCAGCAGGTCCCACTATCCCTAAAACAGAAAATTTTTACGGGATCACTGTTCTGGAGGAGGATCATATCAATGAAGGACACCCCATTTTTGATGTATATTATAGTGATGATGAGCAACAAGATTATCCTACATTTGATCACTATAGAGATACTGAAGAGCCAGTCAGAAAGTCGAACCACCCCATGGTCCCTATTTATGATGAATATGAATCAGACTTGGGGGAGAGCCAAGAAGAAGAGCAGAAAGAACCAGTGGAATAGGTGACTTCCTGCCCGAAGCCCGCCCATTCACCTATGCAGACTCATGAAGTTCAGCCCTGTAGGAGTAGCTGTGGAGCAGAGCAAGCCTGCTGCTACCCTTTTCACAGGGTTTGCCACTCATTCTATGAACCTGTCAGTGAGTACATGGAGTGGCATGTCCTTTCTGCCTTGGAGCCGCCCTATTCCATATCAACTTCACCCTGTGAGGAGAAGTTGAAGAGTGTAGCCATTCTACTGTCATGGTTACACCATCTACTAGTGATCATTGACAGAAAGAAAGAGCTTCCCTTCAGGAAGTTACTTGATTGGCTATGGTGGAAGTCTTCTTTCACCTAGCCCCATGTAAAGTGTTTTATTAGTTTAGGANCCATATCCCAACAGCAAGGCACTGAAGTTGCGGAATGAGTTCTTAGAGCATCAGAGGGATGACTCTATCCCCCATGGAGCCTAATGTTAGCGACAATTTTTGTCTTGGACACAAAGGTACCCAGGCCTGCAGGTAGCATGGGAAGTGCTCGAGTGCAGCACGAAAAAATCCTTTTTCCAGTTGCAAGTCAAGCGAGCGGGCAAAGTGTTGGTTGTTAGCTGTCGAGATTCAACTGCAAAGAAAATCAATGGTCATCGGGTTTTCAAGGCGGTCAAGTTGCCCGGGATTTAGCACGAAGGGTAGCGCCCATAGTTCAAGGCAAATCCAGGTCGTCTAATCCAATTCGGACAGGTGGCGGCCAGTCGGCGTATCGGGGATCAGTGTTTTGGGATACAAGGAGCCTCCCATTCTCTATAGCTGAAATCGCCGAAACGTCGGAAGCACCTTTGTAGCCAAGCCCACGGTCCTAGCCCTAGGTCACATCAAGCCGAGCCTGTAAACGGGGGAAGTCTCCTTTATAATAGCGAATACTATCTGGGCCATTCATCTAAAGTACGTGCGGTGCACATCTGTGTTACGTCGGCATTCAGGAGTTCGAGGGGTAAGCTCACCTTGTCATTTCACCTCTCGAAACCTCGAATCCTGAAATGCCGAAAGCGCCCAGGATTAGGCCCATGGTTTTGGCACCTGGTCACAGAGGAGAAAGCCTAAAGGAGGGGTGCTAATGTTTATCGTTTGGCAAGATGAGTCCCAAAAGCATTGAGAGTGATCTTAGCCGTTCATCCTCGAGGAACACGTGGCACGTGATTAGGTTCTTTGCATTTTTTCCCATTGTGATTTCAAAGCATAAGGAATGGCTCTCTCATATCCCTGAAGCGCGAAGCATCGAAGACGTCTCGGACCCGGGCCCACAATATTGTTGAATCAGTTCAAAACCGTCAGATTAGTGGGGGGACACGTGGCGATGGTTAGGACCTCCCGACATTTCACCCATCGCGATTCCGAGAAAGAAGACCCACTCTTTCCTACCCACGAACCTCGAAACGCCGAAAGCACTCTGGAAATGGGGGTAATGTCATGGCCCGTGGTCACTCGAGAAACAAGAAAGTGTTGTACAAAAGGGAGGTCAAAAGAGCCGAATTGAGTTTCAGAAAGGGAGCACTGTGTTCTCCAGACCCCGATTTGACGTGATCTAAATCTCTGTACCTACTGTGAATGAATGAAGAAGAGAGAGGGTGGTTGAAACCTCGTCTCACTCATTAATTATGAAGTATGGGTGTTCCACCTGAAAGTCTACCTGAGAAGGTCCCCTGTACTAGTTCTTTTCACGGAAGCCACGTCGAGTCCTCGACTCGCCAGGAAATTATGCACATGCTAATTCAGCATTTAAAGGCTCAGCTACCCCCTGGCGTGAGCTATGCAGAATTAAGGTGGAGTATGATGGGAGTGCAGGCTAGATTTGATTGAATAGAATCCTCATCCCGAAAGTCCAGTAGGCCTCTGTTGGGCAAATGTTCAGGGATATATATACTTAATTTTGATATTTTTTGGGGCATATCGATGATAGAGTGAAGCTCCCGATTGTAATGTTTTAACAGACACTCTAGTTTTCTGGTTATGCATCTGT
>JASDQU010250902.1:0-16321 GCA_032191745.1 Picea mariana
GAGATACAAACAAAAATGTAGTAGAGAACACATAAATATAGTGAAACCCAACTTCTATTAATGAATAAAATGGAAAAATATTGTAGAACACAAACTGGCTAGAATGGTGGTAGCTTATCTCTGAAGAGAAAGAGATGTCAGCTATGTTCATTCATAATAAGCATTACATCACACTCCATTGCATTCTTAAAGGACCTCCTTTACCTCAATTATATATGAGAGAGTGAGAGGAGAATAATTCCCAAGATGCATGTGGGATAAATTGGTATAAGTTTACAAAATACCATAGGCATGTAAAACACTAGGATTTACCAAGAGGTCACCCATCCCAAAACTACTCTAGCCCAAGCGCGCTTATCTGTGAAGTTATGATGGGATCCATTACATTTACGTTGTAGGCATGTACATAAGCCCATTATACAATCATTACATGATGGTTGTAATTGACAAACTTTGATTCTGTGGAAGAGGGGGATGGCCATCGAGATCCACCTAGATCAAGATCTTAGGTTGGGTGATAGATATCGATGTAATAGCCCCCATGTGGATGTCGTTGAGTCATCTATGACAACCTTAGTGAATGTAGACCAAACTTCAGGGAGATTGAAATGCCAACTAAAAAAAGGAAAAAGAAAACAAAACTTAGAAAGCATTTAAGTGGCATGGTGTGATAAAAGTATTATACACTTTGTAATAATGTTAGAAAATATGGTTTTTTTTTTGCTAGCATGTCCATCACTCGTGGGAGTAGCCTGTGATCTAACAAACCATGACCCGGGGGCATCTAAGCCATCAAAATCACCCGGGGATCACACTCGGCTTGGGCCACACCAACCCTTAACACGGCTAGATTTTTTTGGGTGTCTCCCCCCAACTACTGTGAGTTTCAAAACTTGATTGCCTTACATAACGAAACCCTCGAAATCCAATCATGCTAGTGGGATTTGACAATCTTAGAAAATATGATAAACAATTTTTTAATAGTCATTGATATAGGTAAAATGGTTGCAAAGTCAAACTCCAAGATATATAAACTTGGGTTTAGAACATTGTTCCCACCAATTTTGCATGAATAGGTACCACACACTAAACAAAAAATAGAAAGGAAGAGCAAATCTTGACCCTTTTTAGTAAAGATAGAGATGGAGATTCTATATGCAGATGAGCTTGAATGGTTGGCTCAAGAACAATAACACTACAATTTAGATGATAATGAAGATGACCATCTTGATCCTTTTTCTCTCTTTTTTGTCTCCAAGTCCTTGTGAGTATACACGCGCCTATCTGAGTGCATATGTGAGTGCATATGTCGGTATGTGAGTGCATATGTCGATATGTAACAAATGGTCCATTTGTTTTACAATGCTAAATCCAGTTCTTCAATTTAGTAGTAGGAGGACAAGGGGTGTTAGAAAAGGTTTTACCTTGACAATGATGATTAAGTCGTCGGGAAGTTGAATAAGACCAGTGAAATGCCATTCATTGATGATGAATGGCTACAAGATTTTCCAAACCATTCTCGAGCCCTAACCCAAATTTAGAAGGAAAATGAAAATTAGTGGATTCCTCATAGAATGATAGGTGATATTGGAGGTGATTTCATTTCTTTAATGGAGCCCTCTAGCAACCAGATTTATGACAAACTCAATGGAACGACCCCCCTTTCTACCACCTCCGCTAACTTTAGGAATGTAAATGGTATTGAAGAAAGTGAATACTCCACCTACAAAACCCCTTTTGCATTTAGGAATTTTCACCTATGATGCCCATCAATTGTGATTGCACGCCTTTTATCGACCTTTTGTTAGCATCCCAATTGATTAACAAGATAAACATGGGTGTATTGTTTAAGGTAAGTTGCAATGTTTTATTTTGATCTTGCACTACACTTTCGCATTTTTTTTTTCTTCCAAAGTACCATGGAACCCATTCTATAGAACCGATGGCATTTTGAATTGTTATATAAACCAATTCATAGTTTTCCTTATTTTCTACTTTAAATTTGACCAAGTTTAGTGATTTTATAATGATTCTTGAAGTACCCGGCTAGGTATTTCAAGGAAATTTACACCAAAAAATAATTTATGGGATATAAGGGAAATTTGATTGTCTCCAGTAAGACTTAGGGGGGTATTGTCCTTTTTATCCTATCCCCCTGCCATAGATGTTTGGCATTGTTTATTAGAGAGACCAATGCATTCCAACTATAAGCATTGCGTGGGTCTACTAGGGCTCCAAGATGAATCATTTTTATTTTTCTTTCATCTCATATCATCCCTTGGGTCGAGTCAAATGCCCTATAAATTATATGAACATTGAGATAGATAATAGAATACATGTCAAGTATTGTGCTCTCGACTGTGTCACCTTGACATTGAGTCATCACTTCGATTCTAGAGTCCATTTTCAAGCTACAGTTCCTCTCCTCCACATCCAGTTGAGACCCAAGAGGCAAGAATGGCTAACCATGTTATTCCCCTCCATGGGTATGTCAACCTTAGATCGTAGGAGAGTTGTTGTGGTGTGCTTTACAACCCCCTAAGTTAGACCAACCACCTCCTCTTTACTCATGCATTAGGTACTTTACTATAATCGACGACATTGCAAATCCTGCCAATGTCTCATATTAACACTAATCTTCTATCTTCATTATGTTCTTATTCTTCATGATTATTCTCTTATACATTGTATAGGGTTTCCTTCATTCGTTAAACCCTTTTATGTTTCCATAATTATCTTTAAGCAGTGTTGATTGTTTAGTTTTGTTACTTTTTTAGGAGGTGCACTAGGGACTCCTTATTTTTCTCTTTTTACCAACCATACTATTGGTTCCCATTGACATCTATTTGGTCATTTGTATACATTAATATATTTTTGTTTCAACATCATTTGGAAGAAAATAGTTTATCTTGAATAAAGCAATATTTTCTACAAAGTGGCATAGTTATACATGTTTGGATATATTTGATTTATCTTACTCAACTACCAAGACATGTAACTTGATCTTAATTGATGACATTTGGACCAAGGTTTTATCCTCTCAAGAAACATCGTCACTCTATGTGCTAATATGGTTGCTTATGCCATTGTTATAACCATAAGATTAGGAACTGGGTATTCTTCAACTAAACCCCATAGGAATAAATATTGAAGCTAGGTTAAGCAATTCACGATATAGGATGCCCTATATAGTAAACCCCAAAATGGCCTCAAACTATAACATGATTTAAAATATTTGAGTTTTTAAGCTATAGTTATGTTATATTTGATTAGAAGTGAGAGAGACGATGAGCATTGGGAATATGAAAGAAGGGATGGGGATTTTATAGGGGCATAAATTATTCCAAAATGTTGTGAGATAGGTTGATTTGTAAACTTTCATGGATATTCCACTGGAACAGTTCGTCACAACAGATCTGATAAACAAAACTGAAATTCACATTATGAAGGTTAAATTCCTTTAGATTCTGGAATATTTAGTTATTGATTTTTTGCTTATGCATGAAATAGATAAAATGGAGAAAAATAAAACACAATCACACACCATCCAAAAAATAACACAAATATTTGCTCTCAGAAACCCTTAGAGGAGAAAACCTAGCTAGAAGGTGAGGCTACTCTACTCTATTTTCTCTAATATGGAAATAATGCAAGTACAAAGGAGAAGGCACTCTCCATGGAGTTACCTAAGACCTGTAGCCTGTTAGGATGCTACAAAACATTAAACCCCTCTATTATACTCTTTAATTTCCCACTCCTAGTTGTTATGTTATGTTATGGAACAAAATACAATAGCATAGAATGGAACCCCTTCTCCTCCTAGCAGCTTGGTATTTAACATATCCTGATAGCCATCTAGGGGTAGGGTTTTCACTTCCTCAACCCTCAATTGTGATAATATTTAGGACCTTCTAGAATCTTCTTGAAATTACATATGTGGCTAGCCCCATATATGTGAGTAACGGGGCTAACATGGCATCCTCTCATACCATGGTGGTCAACACGGTAGGTCAACTTGCGGAAGGCATAACTTTTGCATAGGAGCTCTAATTGACGATATTTTTGCATTGTTCTAAAGGTATCAATGTATAAAATAACATCATCAGGTTTAAGATATTGTAAGGAAATTTTTTACCCAAAAAAAGTTGTTTGATGCCTCGAAATGGATTTGAAAGGTTTCAAACCCCAATTTTCCAAACCAGGACCTGCCACTAAAATGACCGTGCAAGTTAATTCCTCCAATTTTTTCCACTCTGAAAGCATCGAGATATATGAAAAATAATATAATGATCCAATCTGGATCATACTTGTATTTGATTTAATAGATTTAATATATTTTATTATTATTCATTATTACAAGCATGATGCATATAGGTCGATTGTACAGAAGAACATAGAGAAAGCCAAATAAACAAGCATAATCACTCCACAACCAATCTATAAATATATTAATATGAGAACCACTACCTCCAAGAAAAGGGCACCAATGCATTTACGTATAAAATTACTTGTGCTCGTGTGGCAGTACCTCTATTCTCTATTATTTGTGATTTGGGTTATTGTGACTGAATTTTTTAAGTAAGGTAGAATGCAGGCACCTAATATGTGTAGACATATGCTACATTAAATTTCCACTCTTTCTAGGTTACATAGAGTTAATATAAATCTAAATTAAAAGTGGCATGGGGTTGGGGGAAAGTATTAATGTGTGATGATCTGGGGAAAGTATTATTGTGTGATGATCTCTTAACATGGGAATATGTTATAGTAATAATATAGCTCACGACACCATGTATATGATAACTACAAGCCAAAGACAACCCACAAAGCATGGCATCGAAAACATTGATGGTGTTAGTATCAAAGTGATGGAGGATGCCTTCATGTTAACCTAGAGAGTTTCACTCTAAAGTGAGCTTCCAGAGTAGTAATTGTTTGGGTGTAGGTGATGCTTTATAACTATGTCTATCTCACAGTTGTTATGTATATTGGATTATTCACAATACACATACACATAATTAGTTAGTGAGTATAGTGTAAAATAAAATCTTGACATAGGGATTTTTTATTGTAATAAGATAACTTATAACATTAGATAGATAACAACCATAAGTAAGAAAATTTCCAAAAAACATGACATCTAAATCACCAATAATAACTAATAATAAATGCTCAAATGACATTCTTAAGAAAAGTTTAAAACGATAAATAAAAAGTGACTAGAAAAGTTAAAAAGAGAAATAAAAAGCAAGTAATGTAAAAACATGGTATATGCATGTACATGTATTATATTTCCTATATCAAAGGAACATGTCAAATGACATTCTTAAGATAAGTTTAAAAAGATAAATAAAAAGTGACTTGAAAAGTTAAAAAGAGAAATAAAAAGCAAGTAATGTAAAAACATGGTAGATGCATGTACATGTATTATATTTCCTGTATCAAAGAAATATAAGCATAGAAAATTGTTGATGTTTATATTTGTTAAGATCCAAACAACAACCTCATGAGGATAAAATATCCCCCTGCATTTTTATAGAGGTGGTACTCTTCTATATTTTTTGAAATATATATCTTGATACTTGGAATATTAAAATAGGAGATATTCAAAAGAAACCTCAATATTTATCGCTCAACAAAACAAAAAATACTAATGATTGAAAAATAATTTATTCACAAAAAGAATTCATGAGAAGAGGACCATGAATATTTCAAAGACTATGATAGAACATGTGCAAAATATTGTATAGAAATGAAATAACAATTATATGAAAAATAATATAATTCTCACATCCATCATAGTATCATAATTTTGATTACATCATAAGAAGGAAAGACACAAGTCCACAATTGAGAGAACTTAAAAATAGTATTTCATTCAAAATAAAAGAGAATATGATAGGCACACTTCAAACATCTCATACTCAATAACTTAGAGTTCGAGAAGTAAATGAAATTACACCCCAAAGTAGTTCTCTTGGGAGTTGAAAAAAAATATAGTCTTTAATAGTTTGTTAATAAGATAAAAATAACATTCGTCCAATTGGACTGGGATTGAGCTCTCGTGGACCATAAAATGAAAGTGGAATAGGGTTGAACCTAAAAATAAAAAATAAGGAGACGATAAAAAAAATCGGTTATGTTTTCTCAAGAAAGACAAGACACAACTGGATGAATCCTGAACGAGAAGAGAAAAAGAATAGAGCCATCATGAATGATATGATCAGTTTACTCACTGTGATGTATTTCTCTCTCTCCACTATTTGTTGGTCGATGTTCTTTTTGTATTCTCCTTTGTTGGGATTCCTTGACCATTTGTAATTTCCATTTCTTGGTATATTTCCATTATTTTGATTAAAGCTTTCTTTAACCAATTTTCAATGTAATCTCTCATTCGTGTGACAGTTACTTCTTGCCTTACTCTTATGTCAAATAATGAATACTCTATTTCTCGATATTCAATTGAAATTTGATTTAATGTGCCTTCTATATCTTCATTCTTGTTTACATAATTGACTAACCAAGTTTCTACTTCAAACTCTGAATACTATGTTAAACTATTGAATCTCTCAGCCGATGTTGATTTCAATGATTCCAGTTTCTTTTCAAACTACTCCTTAGTCATAAATATATAATTTAAAATTATCTTTGGGTCATCAACTTCTCCGGTTCTTCCAGCTAGATCCAACTCAACTAATTTGAGATATGATTCTCCCTTTTTGACACTTAAAGTGTCAAGATCATCCAATATTTCTTTTAAACATTTAATTGTTTTAATGCATCATGCATTTAGTTGTTTAATGCAAACCGGGGAGGGTAAATCTTATTCTTTTCTTTTGAACTCACGCATATTTGAAGCTTTCATAAAAAAATTGGTACAAATCCTTTATAAAATTCCTCGTCATTTTCTAAGTCGGCCTATAGATATTGTCTCAGGTTCTTCATCCTTGATCCTAAAGAAATAAAATTATTTGCCAGTTCCCAAGTCTCGAGGATGAAAGACATTCATTTCTTAATATTTTCCCCAACATATCTTCTGACTGCAGCAAGTAAACTTGATGTCCCTCTCAATATTGAAATAGATTTTGGTGTTCTTTCAGAGCTTCTCCAGGGATCAATTGTAGCAATTGGGTTGTGACTTCATGAATTCGTACAATTTTCGATGGTGGAACTCCATTTAGGTCAAGTTTTGAGCTCGACTTTCCTTGAAATTTTTTTCTTTTTGAATGAGATTTCTCAAAAACTAATTTCTTTAAATCTTTATCGAAGAGAGCATTATGCAGAGTTATGGATTATTCTTCAAAAATAATTGCTTCTTGTGTGGCAAGTTCTATTGCAACTTGTCTACTTTCTTGCACTCTTTGTTCTACATCAGGGAATTCTTTGTCTTCAATACTGGCATCCAGGTCCATGTCTTCAATAGAGATTTCATCTTCAGGTTTGACCTCATTTGTTTCTTCCTGATTTATCTGCCTTTTTCTTTTATTGGTTACTGGAATTTTATGGGGTCTTTCAAGACTTCCCTTAGGAGGGTTATGGTCACCTCTGTCATCATAATTATCCATTGAAGACTCCTTTTGTTCTTGTGTTACTGACTGAATATTTAGTTTTGGTTGGCTACTTTTTTAAGAGACATTAAGAGAATGAGTACTCTTTTTATTAACAACTATTCCCCTTGTTAATAACAATCTCAGTAGTGCTAATAACAATCTCAATGTCCTCTTGTTTCTTTTCAACAAACTCTGCTTGATGGTCTTGAATGTCGCCTTCTTCTTCTCCAAATGTAAATGAATTAGCAAGTGAAACACTAAAGTCGACAGGTATCATATAATCCATCAACAAGTGGTTAGGGTCAAACCCTTTGATTTCATCTGCTAACTTTAAGTTATACTAGTCAAAATGCACTGTAAATTCATCAATATTTGAAATACTTCTCAACAAAAATTTCCCCAATTCTCAAAGGAAAAGGAATGAATTGTTTTTTTTCTTTTTTCATGGAAGAAGTGAGCCCAAAATCTATATTGTTTGCAAATCTCTACAACAAATATCTTGTCTAACACATCATATAGAAGATACAAAGGTTTTTCTCGAGAACAATAAATTTCGATAACACTATAGTGCTCCATGGATTCAATGCTTCCTTTCTTATCCAGGAAATTCATTGCTTCTAAAGATAGTCTTGACGTTTTCGTCCCTATTATCGCACAATTTATACTTGTCCAAAGCCCAAGACAAGCAAGGGAAATTGGTGTAACAAACAACATAACCTATCATTGTCACCTTAATACCCATGTTTTAGGGATAACGGAGATCTACACGAGGGGAAGCATCCTCGGTAACCTAAAGGGATGGGAAGCTAAGGTTATGGTCAAGTGTATCCCCCCTCTCATTGGTTACCAAAATTACAGGGTCTATGTCTAAGAGATTGAGGAAACTGAAGAGTAACTTGTGTACCTGCCGGGAACAAGAAAAATAGAGCATATATATGGCAATTCCAAGTACCAAAATGATAGTAGAGCCTCAAAAGACAATAGAAAAATGTAAATATAAGCTAGTTGATATTAAATTGCAGCAATGTAAAAGTTTACAACAACAACTAATATTTTGTAACATCTATAAGAAATGTACTTCATAAATGCTTGAAAACGTAGTGAAAAATCATCATTTACTATGTAGAATGATTACCAATTGTCACAAGCAAGTTCTGATGTGTTTAGCTAGCGTTTAAGGTCGGTTATGTAGAAAAAAAATTGTAGTTAGTATGGGCGTAATAATTTTTTGTAATATCAACGAGTAGATTAGAAAAATTAGCTACAATAGGGTTATTAAAGGTTAGTACAAGCTTGAGAGAGTAAACTTTAAGTGTTTGATAATTCCTTCAACAAGAGAGAAGCAAGAGATAAGTGCCTTTAGGGCTTATGGAGTCAATTATATCAGCACAATAACTTGGAGAAAATAAATGATTACACTTGTCAAAGGACCAAGAGATGAATGATAGAGGTGTTGGCACTTCAAGCCCTCAAGCATTCAAGTGTTTGAGGAAGGATTCCACTAGGACATAGCACCTTAAGGCCCTAGTGTAACTTCCTCTCCTTGAACTATTGAAATATATTTAATGCAACAAGAACTAGACAAAGCTTGTAAAGTGCTAGCACTTTTAGGGATTTAAAATTTTGTCTATACAAGATCTTCTTAGGAAAAACTTAGCAAATAAAGAGGAAGAAAGAAGCACCTTATGTTTCTTACTCCTAGGTTTTCAAGCAAGCAATTTCATAATCTTAACTATGAACAAGTAAACATACCATAAACATTTATCATGAATTGGAAATTGCAGATTTACTTCACCAAAAATAATCAAGCAGAAAAACCCTAGATTTGCAAAAATTCCACCAAGAAATGATCCAAGTAGCATCCAAACAAGTCTCCAATAGAGTGTGCCTTAGTAATTTAAGCCAATAACCCTTAAAGGGGTACAAATTTCAGTCCTCTCTCCAAGTGAGGAGAGTTATGATATAAAAAATGAAAATTCCAACCAAAATTATATGGAAAATCCTGGCCTAATTACCCAACAATTGTGTCTTTTCACAGTTTTGAGCCTACTTCTCAGTTTACTCATTAAAATAAAAAAATACATTCATTTTTTACGAAATGACCCTCAAAAGGTGACATCATACCCCTTTACGGTGACGTTAGGATTCTTAAGGTGACGTCCAAGCTGGAAGGAGGTGGTGTTAGGCCTCCAATGGCCACTCATTATCATCACATGTGACAAGTGTCACATCCAAACTAGCTCATCATCTCAATCAATCCCTAATGACATCATGGGTTATTAGGGTGATGTCTCAGCGTCCAAAAGCCAACATCCTACTGTGAGATAAATGTAATCTCTCTTCCTAATCCTGTCAGAGTGCCTCCAAAGGAAACGTCCTCTTTCTTCATTGTGCAAATGGTGATCATAAGATATCCCCAGACGTGGAGTTTTTCCATCCATCTCTAGGCTCCAAAGTCCCCATGAAGGTCCGAAAAAATCATCTCTTCATGAACACTTGTCTACCGGGCAAGGTCTTGAAAAGACAAACAGATATGCCCTCCAAGAGTCCATAAGTCACAAGAATCATGTAAAGTAAGCCACATCTAATAATCAAACCACCTGAACATGTGCATCAAACACCCCTTTTTAAACTAAACAAATGCTTAAAGAAATTATACAATTTTTCAAATTTAGGTGTGGGAGGGGTGTTAGAGAATCTTATTGGGTTAATCATTCCCCAAGTCAAGGATGTTTTCCAATAGAAACCCATCTAAGTCATGTATGAGCGTGAGGTGGAGTGGGTAAGACCTTTGGGCATGGGTTTCATGACATATAAGGGTTCGTACTATATCATTTATGGTGCCTTTGTAGAGGGTGTGTTGCCCTTCGTCCGCGATGCAACATTTTTCCAAGCCCATTTATTGTCATTAATTAATTAAAGTTCAGAACAATTGGGTACTCCAAATGTGTAACATAGAACTTGGGAGGCAGTTCCACAATGTCAGTTGAAGGGAGATGTACACAAAGTGCCATAGGGGTAAAGTATAGCTTGTAAGACACTCGTGTAGATTCCTCAACAAGTGGGACGACTATATAATATGAAAATGTTTTTGTAGGTCTTATGGTTTTAAGAGATAATGCTTCATTGTTTCTCAATACCTCTTGGGCAAGCATTTGAAAGGTTTATGATTTTGGATTTTATCTTTTTCCAACTACATTCCCCATTGGCCTTCATCCCCTTCTTCCCATGAAATGATGTACAATCCCTTCTTGGGTCAGTGCACCTAAAAATCCGAAAAGATGAGGAAACAGAAGGAAAGAGGTGTGGAAAGTGATAAGTATGATCGGGAGTGGATGATGACTCTTCAAGGAAACCACCAATAGCACCCTATTCCCAAGGGTGACCAACTTACTCGAACCAAATGACATCTACCAAGGTTAAGTAAGGCAAAGAGTATGAATTCCAAGCAAACGTTCTACAATCAAGAAAGAATTATATGCAACATATTCAATTGCTTCAATTATTAGGGTGACACTTACCATGATACCAGACTTATTACCCCGTGAAGTAAGACCTATTGTCCTCTAGGGCCAATCCGGTGTGATGGACGTTTCTATGCTACTAGTGACATATGATGGTGCATCAATGAATGGGAGGGATATTACGGGGCTATGTTAGTTAATCTATCTCTCAACACTCTATGTCTTCTACTTTTGGGCCTCGAGACGTGATCTCCATAGTTACCCCTAATGTGAGGGGGTAACAGGCCCAAAGACAAGTTTTTTGAAGGAAGAAACAAATGCATTATGAACTTCATAAAAATGATATGTAGCCTTCTATTTCCATAAGGTTGGGTACCACAATTGTACTGGGTCAATTTTACAATTAACTTGTTTTCCCAAATTCAAACCCTTGAAAACATGACAGTAAGTGATGGTGAAGATTAGGTATGAAGACATGTAAATTTTTTTGTTCTTCTTAAAATTTGATAGCTGAAAAGATATTTCTAAAAAAATAATCTTTGCCTAGTTGAAAATTGTTTTTTTATGAACTGCAAATGTAAAATATATAGAGCCAGTTGAGGAATAGTAGTTGTAGATTCGTGACCAGCTACTCTAGCGAAAAGGCATCATATTTCTCGATAAGGGTTTTTTAACAAACTGACCTGGACGTTAGATCAGTCTTCTAACATCATTGTCAAGTCTTTGAGATATTCATGCAGAAGCTCTAGTCCACTGTTCACGGGAAACTCTTGGCTTCATCTCCTTTGAATGTAATTGTCGNAATTTGATAGCTGAAAAGATATTTCTCAAAAAATAATCTTTGCCCAGTCGAAAATTGTTTTCTTATGAACTGTAAATGTAAAATGTACAGAGCCAGTTGAGGAATAGTAGTTGTAGATTCGTGACCAGCTACTCTAGCGAAAAGGCATCATATTTCTCGATAAGGGTTTTTTAACAAACTGACCTGGACGTTAGATAAGTCTTCTAACATCATTGTCGAGTCTTTGAGATATTCATGCAGAAGCTCTAGTTCACTGTTCACGGGAAACTCTTGGCTTCATCTCCTTTGAATGTAATTGTCGACTATGGGAGTTTGAGAATTTTCTTGAAGACTGAAGGTTCTAGAGAAATGGGAAATTCTCATGATTTTTATCATGCTTGTCCATGCACAAGTATACTAGTTCTTTGGAATCAAAAAAATTTGGTACACAACCTACTAAAGCAATTCCTGATGTCCAAACTTGGTTCACATTCCTTTGATCTTGACAACTGGAATCTTTGATCGTCCCGACCAAACAAGTTTAGAGTGGCCCCGCGAAATTGTTCTCTTCTTCTCGTTGTCATGCTTGATGAAGTTCGCGGACTATTGTACAGTCACTATAAAATGTTAATTTCAAAGTAATGCCCTTTACCATAAGATACCTTGAAACTCTTCTTTTGAAGGAAATATCAATATAAATTAAATTTGAATTGATGGAGAATTACCTCGAGAAGGTCACCATTAATAATGACCTTTTAATATTTTAACCACTTGTTATTCTTCATAAGATTAGCATTAAATGTACTTTGGTGAGAGTGACAAGATGAGACACGCATTATCGCGGAGCAAAGGAGGATCAGATGTATGTCAAGAAATATTAGAATCAAGACAAACCCGTGGACCCGCAAACCCGTGGTGACAACTCAAGAAATGACAAAGTATGAGACTTGATCGGTCGGATGTAAAGGGAAAATTTTTTGAAGAGTTATGACCCGTGAACCCGCGGTGAAGTTGAAAAGCGACTAAGTATTGAAATATCAAGAGAGAAAAGAAAACTTGAGAAAATGACTAAGTATCGTAAATCAGACGGATAGACTAGTCGTGGTGAAAATCAAGTGAATCGGGCAAGTGGCTTATACTTGTCCGAATTTAGGAGCGGAACGAATTGATTAACATAATGAATACAATAAACACAGAGATATGAAGAATAACACAGATATCCAATGAACAATATCTTCTATTGAATAATGAAATAGGTTGAAACTTTAAAATTGCATAATTGAAACATTTACTCGAATGGCGTTAGTTATCTCTGAGAAGAGATGTGGCTTCTAAACGCATATCTATGAGCAGAATGAATTACAATGAGGCTCTAGAGGTATTTTTGATATACTCATGAATGTAAAAAACCCTAGACATCCAAAAACCTAACCCTAAGAGGTGAAACGTCAAAAGTCATGTGGGCCCCTATGGGTAAGTTGGTACCTCAATTTCTCGGGGTCGTAACTTATGCATACGACCTCCGTTTTAGGAGTGTGATAGCTTGTTTGAAAGGTATTTAAGATACCTACACATTTCGCCATCAAAATCTAACTTCGTCTATAGTTTGTCTATGGAAATCCAAAAAAAAACATTGTTTAGGTCTCCAAAACGGCCCTACAAGTACAACAATATGTGTTGACATGAAAACATACAAAATAAGCCAGTTGGATTAGGTGAGAGGCCACCAATATCCACCTAGAATATGTGTAGGGCTTTAGAAAACCCCATAAGTGTAGAACCCATAATTACAAAGAAGTACAGAAGAACGTGTTGAACTAAAAACGGACAAGAGGAGCCAATTGGAATAGGTTGGTGGCCACCAATAGCCAACTAGATCAATCCTTCCCCCTTAGAAATCAATGGTCTCCATTACTTTCAGTTCCCCTATTAGGTGAGGAAACTTCTGCTGGATTTGGCTACGGGCGATCCACTTGCCTTGGTGTAGGAGTTTCCCTGCCTTGACAACCTGATAAATTTGGATCCTCTGTTGGCGAGTGCCCTTGACCTATGTGTCCACTATATGATCAGTGGATTTTGTGAGCTTGGTGTCCAACAGTGACGAGAAACTCGACCAAAATGTGTTGAGGAACCTGTTGTCCCAGTCGGAGATGATGGTATGTGGTATTCCAAAGTGGACCTACACTCATTCGAAGAAGAGCTTGGCAGTATCTGTCGCTATGATATTCTTCTTGCAGGCTGTGAGGATGGCCATCTTCAAAAACGAATCAATGACCACAAATACACAGTCATTTCCTTGCTTGTTGGATGGAAGGACAGACATGTAATCCATTGATATGGATTCCCAAGGCTTCTTGGGAGTAGGAAGAGGGGTGTATAAGCTTTGACTCTTGATGGTTGGCTTGGCAATGGCACAGGCAGTGCAAGATCGGATATATTGGCTAATGTCCTATCGAAGTTTTGGCCAATAAAAATGTTTCTGAATAACATCCATAGTTTTCTCCACACCAAAATGTCCTGCCATCCGACTGTAGTGGGATTCCCAAATCAACCTTGCACGCTCGCTTGTAGGAACACAGAGATGGCCTAGGTGGCATAATAATTCATGCTAAATGTGAAAACTAGTGACATTCGCACCTGTACCCAACAGCTGATAGGTGGTGGCAAAGTCTGGATCTTGTTGATCAATTTAGGGCCACTCAGATGCTTCATGTCCACGGGAATGCAGCATAGTGGTGATTTCAGCCATAGGAGGTCAACTAAGGAAGTTAGCGACACGATTTGAGATACATCTCTTATACTTGATGTTGTGATGGAACTATTGCAGGTAGGTGGACCACTTATGATGGCGGTCGTTCTACAATTTTCCCTGTGTCTGTATGAACTGCAGAGGCTTGTGATCAGTGTGTATGATCGTCTCCTTTCCCAGAATGTAATGTTTCCATTGACGACAAGCTTGTACATTGGAATACATTTCCTTGTCATAGATGGGGTATTTCCGGACAGTATCTCAGAGTGTCTCACTATGGTATGCCACCAAATGACCATGTTGAGTGAGAACTGCGCCCACAACATAGTCAGATGCATCAGTCTCAATATCGAATGGTTGTTGAAGATAGGGAAAGGTGAGTATTATAATTGAGCACAAGCGATGCTTCAAATCATCGAATGCTCATTATTGTTCCTTCCCCCACACGAACTTGGCCCTGCCACCGCCCTTGGTCGCCTGGCTAAGAACCTATGCAATCAGGGAGAATCCCAACATGAACTGTCGGTAGAATTTGGCTAGTCCCAAGAAGCTTTGAAGCTCGATCAGTGTGGTCGGGGCTGGCCATTCACGGATGACCTGGATCATTGTTGGATCAACATGTACCCCATGCTCATCAACAATGTATCCCAATTATTGGGCCCTGTTCATGCCAAAAGAGCATTTTTCCAAGTTGGCATATAGCTTGTGTTGTCACAGAGTGCTCAAAACCTGTTGAATATGTCGCATGTGCTCCTCGCAAGTTTTGTTGAAGATGAGGATGTCATCCAAATATACCCCCACAAAGGAGTTGGTGAAGGTTCTCAATACATCATCCATCAACCTCATGAAAGTGGTTGGTGCATTTGTTAAGACAAAGGGTATGACTAGCCATTCGAAGAGACCTTCTTTAGATTTGAAGGTTGTCTTCCATACATCAGTTGGTTTGATGGGAACCTGGTGGTAGCCAGACTTTAGGTCAATATTGTTGAAGAACTTTGCCCCATTGAGTTGGTCAAGAAGGTCATCAATCCTAGGAATGAAGTATCGATCCCTGATTGTGATTTTGTTTAAGGTTTTGTAATCAATGCAGAGTCGCCAAGTCTCGTCCTTCTTCTACACCAATACAATCAAGCTTCTGCAAGGGGAGGAGTTGGGTCTGATGTGCTCCTTCTGAAGAATTTCTTAGATCTGATGCCTGATTTCATCATTTTCCATTAGCGATGGTCACTAGACTGGTCCATTAGGTAGATGTGTCTTAGGGATCATATCAATTGGATGCTTTAATTGGAAGTGTCTCGATACCCCTGTAGGTGAGGAGAATATGTCTCTATATTCTTCCATGATCTCCTCCACTTGATTCTACTGCAAAGAGAGGCTCTGTGTAGAGGCCACAGATATCCCGGTGACCTTCTACTTACTGTGAACACGGATCACCAAAAAGATGAACTTTCTTGTATGTGAAATGACCTTACTGCATTGCTTAGCAGAGATTAAAGAAATAGCAGTAGGCAGTGCTACCTCTGGTATCTTGTACAATTGTCTACCCAAAGTAATAATAACACTGCAGGGTATAGACTCATACACTGCATGACACTTCCACAAATATGGTTGTCCGAAAAGAACATCACAAACTTCAAGGGGATAAATATCACACAATACCTCATCTTTGAAAGGCTTGATGTCGTAGGCCAGATGACACTGTTGGTTGACACAAAGATCTCTTCCTTGGAGAAGTGAGTTGATGGCGTAGGGTTGTAGGTGCAGTGTCATTGGTAGG
>JASDQU010250904.1:3052-16405 GCA_032191745.1 Picea mariana
CTTTGTCATACTTTGGTTGTTGCGGATTTGTAGACACGAATTCCCATTTGTTCTAGTGCTTAAATTTCTGCTCAATTTTAACAGCATATCGATAAGAAGCACCGAGTGATGAGATGTACAGAAAATCCATTTCAGTCTAGATGTATCTGTGTAGAGCCCCATGGTATTTCAGAACCAAATGTCGCTCAGAGTCTTTGATACCCAGTTTGGTGCGCAAGGTATGGAAGGTATTGGTGAACTCTAGAACTTCTTGGCCCCTCTCTTGCCGTAGTGTGGTCCATCTCATGTACTGGTCCTCATAGTTTCCAATATGGTAATACTGTTCTTTTACCGCATACAGAAAAAAATCCCAAGTGGGATCGGCCCCTTATATTCCAGACTCCTCTGTGCAACTTTGGTCCCAGTAAGTTTCCCACCAATGTTTGACATGAGGGAGAGATTTAAGGAGTGCGAAGGTGGTCTTTTCTTTGTCGGAAAAATTGTGAACATAGTGTTGCACCTCTTTCGTCACCTTAGTGAGAAAAATAGAGGTTCTTGCAAGCTCAGTTGGGTATGCTAAGCAGGACAGCTGCAAGGAAAAGGGTTAGCAAAAGAAATATAAAACAACAACTAAGAATTAAACTAAGAAATAAAACAACAACTAAATTTATAAGCATAGGGACATAGAGACAAAAAGAACAATGAGACCCATGTCACCAATGATAAGGCTGATATTAGTGAATGAAAACACCGAGAAACAAGGAGACTATGGGTCCCCTCTTCCTCCAAGGGAGGGCTCTTGGACCCCCACAAGTAAGCTCTTCTTACAACTTTGAAAAGGGAAATGAAAATGGTGAAAGAGTTCTTTGCTAATCCACTCAAGGGGTGAGATGGATTTCCCAATGCAATGGTAAGTATACTCTTGGCAAGGATAGAAGAGTCATCAAGAGAATAATGGCAACATAACTTTGCTTTGAATTCCTTGAAAAATGAAGTGTATCCATGGAATTTTTATAGCATTCCTTTGAGCTATTGTTCAACTAGTTTGTAGTGTGTAAAGAGGCTAATTAGGGCATTCCTAGGTCTTTGACCAGCCATCCAGTCGAATCCAGTCCAGATTTGAGTGTCAAATCAGATTGGGAGCTGAACCAGAAGTGGGTGGGAGGCTGAACACTCTCATAAATGCATCGTTTCTCAGGTGTGCGGCTTTTTTCGATAACAGTCACGCATCGTGTGCATGTGCATGAATCTGGCGTTTCTGTTTCGCGCATGTGCACGCGCGCCTAGTGTCTTCATAGAGCCCTTCAACTTTTCACTATTTTGTATAGTTTTTGACTCTTTATGAATATTTTTGTGTTAATTCATGTCTATGGATGACTTCATAACTGTTTGACGATGATGAATTCTTGTAACCATTTGCAGATGAAATTTCAATGATAACAGATGCCCCCTGATGGATGAGGTTAGGAGTATACGTATAGCCAAAATTCATCAATGTTTCTTCTACTAAGAGTGTTGTTGTAAGAGAGAGAAATAGTGGGATTGTCTATAGAAATACTTTGGAGGGAAAAAGGAACCGGTAGAACCCAACCTTCGATGAGGTGTGTAAAAAAGGAAACTGTGTAGAAACGAGGCGGGCATGCCCCATGCTCGTGTCATGTAACTCGAAAAAGAGGAATGAAATGTTGGTGTAGAAAACTGCAGTGCCCTCGGGGGAGATCATGATAAAGGCAAAAGACAATTCTACAGATAAACATACTCTGAATAGTAGGCAGTAACATCTGTAAGAAGTATCATGGATTCTGTGGGCATTGATAGCCCAACCAAGTTTAGAGGTCTTCGGCAAGTAAAAGAACTAATTGCAATAGTCGCAAAGTAAGACCCACCGTAACATGAGAAAGTGTTGGCGTCGAATGTTATGGGGGTCAATGACAGCAGGGGGCAATTATGTTTCTCCATGTGACATCCAATATCTCTCATTGGATGGGTAATGAGAATCAAGATACTGTCGCCCTTCTGGAAAATTGTGTTGATGTCGACAAAAAAGGGGGATGCGACTCCCAGAAGAAAATGGCTTCGTGAAATATACTAGGTGAGGTTAGGAAGTGGAGGAGGTACATGGATGAAGTCAAGATGTAGGAAGACTCAAGACTTCCCTTGGTTGGAGTATATTTGAGATAAAAGTGGCCACAACCGTTCAACGAGGTTGAGTGTCAGGGGGACAACAAGACATGGGATAAGTTGTGACAGAGGCGAAACAAGGTGAACAAACTCAAAGGGCAAAGGTAAGTGGCTTGTGGGGTACTCTGAATATATGGACAATGACGTCAAGGGTGGATGATAAGTAGTGCCCCAACCAAGGGTGACATGGGTTGTGTTTGGCCAAAAAATGGAAGAAGGTCTCCAAAGGTGACGACAAAAAGGTAATGTAACTGCTGGAAACAAAGGAGTTTGTACAATAAATAAAGAATAATTTGGGATAAGTGTACAAATATAGAAACGGGTGCCCCAATGTGATATGGTTGGCCCGGGTAGGACATAAGTTTCTCAGAGAAATGATGGAGGGTGGGGGCCCCATGGGTGGGTTTCTGTATGAGGTAGGTGAAATGAAGGGAAATTTACAAATGGGCAAACAGATTGTGGATGAAATGGAGGGTTCATGATATTGCGGAGGTGCAGTCCAAAAATAAAATCGTGAAGAGATAATCTGGGAGTCCGTTAGGAAAGATAGAAAAATGAGGAGAAGGAGTATGTGGCTGATTTGCGACATGATGTAAGACTATCGGGACTCCCATTCCTAAAGGCTTTTGAAAAACAACATGAGTGTCAAAAGTGCAAAAGGGTGCTATGAATGGGACAACTCATGTGGGTAAGAGTGCTACCGGGTGACAGTACCGAAGATGCAAATGGAGGTGTTGGTACTGCAGAGCCGAAAATGGGGATCCTAGAGGCAAATGTCAGAGGGTGTGACTGGAAATGTAAGTGAGATTCAGAGGGAATGACTACATGCCAGTGTTGAGTATATACCTAAAGGGGTTGTGTTGATGTATGATGACCAAGTACCTGCACACATGAAAACAAAATACCCTACGCGAACAATATCTGAAGAGAATCGAATATATGAGCATGTATTTGATAATTTTGAATATGCGCATGCGTACCCAATCAGGGTATGAAAAATGGCATCCCGAGGGCTCAGGATGAAAAGAGGCCCATGAACTTTCATGATGTAGATGATGGGATGTTGATCCCATGGCTGAAGACGAATCGAGAAATGGACGCTCGGAGCTCTCAGAATGGTGAGTGGAAGTTTGGCAAAAAGGCCTATATATAACTGTAGGGCCCACATTGCCACCTCATTTGTACTTTCTTCTATAATGACTAGATGAGAAGTATTTAGAGGAGTTTTGGATATTCTGGGAGGACGAGGCATCCGATCGAGGACCAGCGAACTTCAGGTTAGTGGTCTGATCATCCTGCATAGAATAAGGGTTTCATTTTTTGGACAGGGGCTATACGGAGGGCCATACAAAGAGTTTTTATGAGTATGGGCCCCATGTGCACGGGCGATCCGACAGTAGGCGAACACATGTACACCTACCCACCAGATAGACGTGCATGGGAGTGTCAGTAAGAGGGTAAAGGGCACGCACTATATGTGCATCTGTCGGCTGCACAACTGAGCATGTGTGCGTGGCTGTGCTTTGGACAGGTGCGCTCTAGAGCGCGCCTGTAAATTGAGTAGGCATGCATGTATGTGTGCCAGAAGGATGGACAGGCGCACTTGAGAGTGCGCCTATGTAGTGAACAGTCATGCATAGGTGCGTGCCTGTGGGTTAAATAGCCGTGCCTTTGACGCAAGGTTAACGGGTGTAAAACTTATCTTTTTTGATGTTGTTGATGGTCCATGTGGCTGACTTAGGACTGTTTTATGTGGTTGCAGGTGAGCTTTGTGCACGATTCTGATCAGTTGGCGAGAGCGGGATTGGTCCCAGCTGCGAGACGCCGTGGCTATTAAGGAGCCAGGTGTACATGCGACTTTGGCAGCCTGTGGGCTGTTGAAGTTCTTTGAGTGCCCATTGATACGGGCGCAGGAGTATCTCCCGTAGTTTCTTATCCGGATGTGGAGTCTGGACCTGCATTGCTTCATAGTGCGGGGAGAGCAGATTGCCTTTACTACGGTGGAGGATGTATATTTTTTTACTGGGCTCCCATTTCGGGGAACGCCCCTACCGATGAAGCCAGTGCTACCGAGGGATATGCCGCTAGCGATGGTTGGCTGGAGATATTGTTTGGGGCCGAAATTTATGTCCGACACTGTCATGAGCATTGGGGTGATGGATGCCCCAACGCATCGTTGTATAACAGTGATGATTGTGAGAGTTTATGGGTTGTTGGCAACACAACAAATCAATGGTGGCCAACTGATGGTGATGGAGAGAGTGTTGGCTGGTGAGAACTTCACTTGGGGGCTTACGCTGCATGCCAGGATGGTAGGGCAGCTGGACCACTGTCAGTCCATGGATACTAGAGAGTTTGCCTTCGGGTCCATCCTGGTGGCCTGGTTTCTAGAGAGGGTGCCGATGTTGCACCCTAGTATTTTATTGGGTGCGCCTGGGGTGTGAGAGCCACGAATAAGGTGGTGGTCAACTATTTTGCTTCTCCATGGTGGTGGCAAGGGTGGCCACTTCTTTACTATGGAGGCGACGCAGGTATGGTAGCAGATGTTGCAGGTGATATTGCGGTACCCCTATGTCGGGGTTGACTTCCGGGAGGATCCGAACATGGTGCTACCTCCAGGGGAGGTGTTTGACCACCGAGGTATGTTGATGATGTTTGATATATATGTTTTTTGTGTTTTGAGATAGTATGGCATATGTATATGATATAGATGCTGACACTATCTGTTGCTTGTTTGTATGTGCAGATGTGGAACCTCGTGGGTATGAGGTGGAGTTGTAGAGAGCGTCGGCTCGTCAGGAGCTGGAGAGACTACCGCGGGGAGAGAGATGTCAGTGTGAGGACGTCGTGGCGCGACCAGCTGATCCGGAGAGGGTAGCGAGGAGATGTCGGTTTGATGACCCCGGTGCTGGGCCATCACATGCTCCTTCGACAGCTACTGGAGTAGATTTTGAGGACATACGCCGTCGCCTAGAGGTGGTGTTACAGGACATGCCTGAGGGCATGTGGTCTCGCATCCAGGATGAGGGTATCCTGGAGCAGTGTGTGGGGATTCCGTTGCCATGGCGGGCTGTAGTACGACGAGCAATAGCAGTTGGTGCTGTGATGACCGGATGACTACTATCGGGGTAGGAGTGACCGGTAGGGGGTGGGCAACCACTGCCTGAGGGAGGGGTAGGTGGTGGTGGGCCGCCACCGCCTGAGGGAGGGGCATGCGGTGGTGCTATAGAGGCACCTTGAGTGGTGCTCTATGTATTGATGTATTTTTTTGTTTATAGGCTGGTGAGCCCATTTTGTATTGAGGTGCTTCATTGGCCTGCGGATATTTGTATTTTTGTATGTAAACATTTGGATGGCACTGTGGACCTTTCGATATATACATGAGTATACATTTTGAGATCTATGTGGTGTTTACATGTGTTTTGTTAATGTATTGATGATGTCTAATCTATATATGCTATGACAGGTTGTCGATATGTTTATGTATGTGTAGTGGTAGCTTGATGTGAGATATGCCAGTCTAACACAATATTAGCTAGTTTATCTGTAATTTGATTCAATTGTCTTGGAATATGTGTAAATTTAATGGAATCAAAATGTCGAGATAAAAGTCTAACCTGCAGGTATTTGCGAAAGAGGCAAGGATCATGTACACGGTACACATTGTTGAGCTGGAGAACGACAAGTTGAGAGTCGAGAAAGACACTAAGGTGACGAATATGATGATGTTGGGCATCATCTAGGAGGCCAATGATGACAGTGTATTCATCTTGGTTGTTGGTTGCTGAACCCAAACATATGTCGCTCGAATGGATCAGTTCATGTTAGGGGGTCTAGAGAGCCCAAGCGGTCGAAGCGAGATTTTGTGTCCAACGACTAGCGCCATCGGCGTAACCGATGTGGTAGGCTGGTGGAAGAAGCATCTGTCAATAGCACAAATGATAGTTTAGATGTGAGGGATGGAAAGAAAGATTAAAAGCACTATAAAAGAAAGAACCTAAAGTAGAATGACTGCGTTTAAGTATAAAATTTCTTTAAATAGAACCCGTGGATGGGTTCTTTGAGAGAGAGGCCTTCGAGAGAGGCCAGGATGTATGCGCCTTTGGTAAGGCAATGTTGGATAATGTATGGGCCATGCCAGAGTGACTCAAATTTGCCATGGCCAAAGGTATCATGAGTGATATCATAGGCCAGGACTAGGTTGCCTTCAAGAAATGAGCGAAGGTTGACATGGTGATCAAAGGTAGCCTTTGATCATTTTTTAGCTGCCTCATTGTTTTGTAATGAAGATCGACGATCTTCATCCAAAGACTCTAAGTTCAGCAAGCACTGCTCCATTGGAGCAGTGTCGGGTAATAGCTCAATTACGGTGCGTAGAGTGGGAATTTCTCACTCGATGGGAAGAGTGGCCTCAACCCCATGGACTAGATGAAATGGTGTGAAACTAGTAGTTGTTTTCATAGTCGTACAGTAAGCCCATAGCATGGAAAATAACATGTGATGCCAATTGGTCTTATGTTTATTAACCATGTGCTATAACATGGTCTTGAGGACCTTGTTAACTGCTTCTACCTGTCCATTAGACCTTATCCTAACTGAGATAAGAGTTCAACAAATATCTCATTCTCAAAGTGTTTCCCGTGATCGAAAACATGTTGGAGTGGTACTCCAAAGCGAGATATGACGTGGTTAAAGAAAAAATGTGCTACGGTGTCAGCGGTGTTGTTGAAGGTGGGCATAGCTTCTGCCCATTTGCTGAAGTAATCGACTACAATAACAATGTATTTGTGACCATTGCTGGAGGGGGGATTATAAGTCATGAAGTCGATACCCCATTTACAAAAAGGGCCGGCAGTGATGACTAGATGGAGAAGAGCAGGTGGTGCTTGGGCTTTGTTGGCATAAATCTGACACTGCTCACATCATTTCAGGGCGTGAATGCAATCGTGAAACAAGGTAGGCCAAAAGTAACCTGCTCGAATAATCTTATGAGCAGTGGATATTCTCAAAAGATGGCCCCCACATGCGCCATTGTGCCAGTGATTCAAGACTCTATTGGCCTTGTCAATGGTCAGGCATTGACGAAGAATGGTGTTGACGCCTCGCCGGTATAGGATGTCTCCGATGAGGAGGTAGTGGGGGGCCTGATGGCGAATACATCGACGATCATCTTGTGAAAGGTGGTTACCGAACTTTTGAGTTCGGAGGTAAATGAGGAGGTCGTTGTAGCAAGGATCATCCGAAGTGATGTAAAAGAGATGTTCGTCGGGAAAGTCGGTATTGACGGGGGCACTAGTGGTGTCAGAGGGGAGGGTCGTGACAAGTTCGACAAGAACGAGGGCTTTCTTTCTCTTGGGTGTTGAGAATTCAAGATTGTATTCTTGAAGGATAACGATCCATCAAGCAAATTTGCCGTTAATTTGCCGACGATTGAGCAAGTATTGCATAGGGTTGGAATCGGCAACAACCTTAGTTGTGCGAAGCAGAATGTAGTGATGCAGTTTCTGGACTGTGAGGATGACGACAAGAGCTAGTTTCTCTTTGTGTTTATACTTCAAGGGTGGCCCTGAGAGGTTTTTACTAATGTAATAAATGACATGCTCATAATTTTCATCACCTGGATGAATGAGAACTCCTGCTACTGAAACAGCTGATGCCGATACATAGAGGATATAGTTGTGATTGTAGTCAGGTGCACTAATTAAAGGGGCGTTGGAGAGCGCCAGTTTAAGATCATCAAATGACTATTGGGCATGTTCATCCCAGTGAAATGGGATTTCGTGACGTAGTAAGCAAAGGAAACCATGGGCGCGAATGGCGTAGTCACGGACAAATCACCGTAGAAAGTTAGTCTTGCCTTGGAGACTCTGTAGTTGTCGTAAATTCTGGGGAGGTGGAATTTCGGTGATAGCTTGGAATTTGAGGGGGTCCACGATAATACCGCTTTGGGAAACGATGAAACTGAGGAGGCACCCTGCGGTGATGCAAAAAATTCACTTGAGGGGATTCAAGCGAATGTTGTACTGACGACACCGTTGGAAGATGATTCGTAAATCATCAAGATGTTGGGTGCATTTCTTGGATCGAGCTGTGAGGTCGTCCAAGTATGCGAGGATGATATGAACCAGATTGTGAAAAATATATGTCATAGCCCGTTGGAAGGTTGTTGCAACATTCTTTAAACCAAAAGGCATGACACAATATGCAAAAGTACCCCAAGGGGTAGTGAATGTGGTTTTGTACTGATTTTCTGGGTGAATTTGAATTTGATTATAACCAGAGAACCCATCCATGAAGGATAGAGCCTCGTGGCATGTGTAGTCATCGATAATTTGATCGATGAAAGGCATTGGAAAGAGATCGTGAAAGTCCATGCAAACGCGGATAGTGCTCTGTTTTTTGTTAATGGGTACAGGGTTGGAAACCCATGATGTATAGGCGATGGGGTAAATGAACCCGGCAACATGTAATTTGTCAATTTTGGCTTTGATGGCCACTGCTTTGGATGGGTGTAGCGGTCGTTGTTTTTGACGAACTAGTGTAATGTCAGGCCAAGTGTCAATGCGATGTTTGACAATGGAGGGATCGAGGCCAGGAATTTCCATGTATGACCAGGAAAAAATATCTTGATATTCCTGGAAGAGGGCTTTATAGGTGGTGATTTCTTGAGGAGTGCAAGCAACTCCAATGGTGATCTCCTCGACGACACCATTTTTTATGGAAATGTCGATTTTAATGGTTGGGGAAATGTTGGCCATGTTGCCTTCTTCAAAATCATCAGGGGCAGGAATGGGGTTCTTGAACCAGTCAATAGGCTTTGATGGGATAAAATATTTGGTTTCGACTGCGTAGATGGGGTATTTGTTAGGAGGTGTGGAGGCTTCCTGTGGGAAGAAGAGTGCATGGTGGTGTAGCGCATCCCATGGGTAGTCAAGGTTGTTTAACTCTTCAAGTATTTCCTCATCACAATGAAAGTGATGGGAATACAAGGGGTCATGAAGAGTGATGTCGGTGACTGTTGTCGTGTGGCTGCCCCCTGGTGTTGAAGAAGCAAGGGGAATAACGCAAGGAGAGGGTGAGGGTTTTCTCGACATAAACGAAATATTGAAGTACTGAGGAGTACCCGTGGTAGTTGGGTGTAAAATTTCCGTAGGGGGATGAGTGGGAGAGCTGGGGGGGTTGGGGGGTGAATCCTCAGATAAGTCATCTAAGAACCATGGAGGCGTTGGAAGGGCCTCGGGTTCGAGAGAAATGACATGAAGAACCTCTAGTGACGAGGTAAGGTCAACTATCGACTCCCTGGGTCATTGAAGCAGGGTCAATTGGCATTGCCTGTATTCAATGATCATAGGACATTGGTATGTAAAATGATATAATGATTCACATAGAGAGAAAGGGCATCTCATACGTTCATCGACTGAAGTTATGACATAATGGATGTCGGTGATTGTTGGTAAGGATGACATAGCGAGACTGTGGTTTCTCTGGAATCTTTGGCGTACTGCGGCTAATGCCTGTTGAAAGTGTGGCAGTGCTGGGTAATGGTGGGTATAATGGCCATATTCTGAACATATAGTGCAAGCAAATTTGGTTCGCAACCCTTTATTATTGGAATGGGAGGTGGTAGTGGCAGTACTGGCTATAGTGGTGAGTGTTGTGGGAGTTTGATTGGGTGGAATCAAATTCCGTAACTTGGTTAGAGATGGGCAGTTGTTGGTTTGGTGTCCATCTTTCTCACATAGTGCGCAAGGAGGTTGGATGTGTGGAGGAAGTGGAGCTATGGGCTCCTTCTTCTTTCTCCTGCCTCAGCTATGGTAGGGGGGTTAGTGAGTGGGGGTGTAGAGGGTATGGTGGGAGTAAGTATGGGAATTGTCATGGGAAGTCCTTCTGTTTGGGGGGGAAGGGATGGTCAAGGGACCATCTCTGGTGGATGTAAATACCAAACTGGAATTGCTAACACCATATTAGGTAGGGTAAGCGTTGCAGCCACCTGGAAAGCTTCTATGCCCGGTGGAGGGTAAAAGAAGGGGATTTGGGTGATGGCTTGGGGAACTATCTCCCAAACTAGGATATGTTCTTGGGGAGAGGTGAAATCATGGACTGGTGGGGTCAACGAGTTCACAGGAGGCTCTTGAGGGGGGAGTTCTGTGACTAGTGGGACGTCAGAGATGATAGAAGCCTCCATAGGAGGAAGGGTATCTTCTGTGTGAGTTCTATTAGATGATATAACAGATACTTGATTGGAAGGATGAAGGAGTGGTGGTGCTCCATGGTAAGTTCCTAACAATGATGGATCTTTGAAAATTCTAGGACCCATCTCGACGAGTGGGTATGCGTCATGACTTGTGTGGAAGAGAGGGAGAATGTTATCGATGTTGGCAGATGGGTTAGGATCGTAATGTGAGACTTGGTCAATGGTAACGATCTTCCCATTATGGGGGAACATTATTGTCTGAAAGACGAAAGAGGCAATTGCCTTCATAGCATACATGTAGCTATGACTGAACAAGATATTATAATCGAGTGGGGCATCGATAACCTTGATGTCGATGAGAATAGTCTTGCCCCCAAGTTCGACGGGGTCATTTTGGAAGAGCTCTTGAGGAGACAAGGGTCATTCATCATAAGCTCGTAATGTGATGGCAGAGGGTATGAGTTCGGGGGAACCCAGTTTCTGCCATACATATTTGGACATAATGCATGTAGATGCACCTTCATCGATGATACACCGATGAACTATGATGTTCCGTATTTTTACTGGTATTTGAAAAGCAATCAAGGCAGGAAATCGAGGTTCTGCACTGTTGAGATCAAAGGTAATGAGTCGAGTATTTGTAGGGTCGACTTCCCCCAAGGCAGAAATTAATGATTTTCGCTGAGTGGGACAAGTCTAGAGGACTTCCGAGATGGACATGGCAGCCGGGGATTGTGCTAAGTCGTCAACCAAGCTGTAATTGTGAGCTGCCCTAGCCTGTGGGTTGTGGACATTCCTGCGCAATGGGATGTGAGGGATGTGAATGGGGTGGCTCGACGGTAGGGCGAGGAATCACCAACGGGGGTCCCGTTGGTGCAGGGTTGGTCTCTGGAGGGATGGGAGGAGACTTAGTGGGTGCATGATACTGACGATTACGTGTTTGCAGAAGTATTTCTTCCTCACTAGTGAGGAGGATCGTGCGATTTGCTGGATTGTTTGGGTTGAGGTACTGTCCCACCTGAGGTGGGGGATGTTGTGTGTCCTGTTGAGTGTTTATTACACCTTGGTGTGGAATAGGATTCTGCAGCATGACAGGGGGTTGTTGTTGTATGTATTGTTGTGGTGCCTATTGAGGGGCAGGTAGTGCTGGAGGATGGGGTAGACTGTCGGAGTCTTTCAACTATTTGAAATCAGTGATTTGGGAGAAATGATGAGTGTAATGGCCGAACTCACCACAAAGGGCACAAGGGAAGCTGGTTTTAACAGTATTGTTATTTCTCCCTTGGCGCCTATTATTATTTCCCCCCTAGGGGTTCTGATTCCCTTGGTTCTGGTTTCCCCTAGTGGGTTGGTTCTGCTGGGGTTGATTCCTACCTTGACCTGGGTTGTTGTTGTTCCTGTTTCGTCCTTTCTTTTTGGCATTTTTCAATGGATGGGCCGGATTTTCCGTATTCAGCTGTTCGAAATTTTGATATTGTTGAATGGGAGAGGTTTGAACCAAATTCACCCCAGCATGAGGATGTGGGGGAGCCATGGGTTGTGGGGGACCAGGAAAAGGAAAGTACGGATTCTGTGGCGGTAATGATCCGTAAGGTACATAGGAAGGCATAGTGTTTTTGCTAGTACTATAAGCTGAGGTAGAGGGGGTACTAGAGATCGTTTGAATAGGTGGATGTATGGGGGGTGCCGGCAGTGGCCCACTGATGGGTGGAGGCATAACAACAAGGTATGGTTGTTGATAAGGGGGTGGGGGGTAATAAGAAGTGCCCCCTTATGCCGGTGGGTATTGAGGTGTTCCATACATTGGTGGTGGTTGGGGTTGTGGACCGTGGTGAGTGGTGGTACCAATCAATCCGTTTGTTGAGTGAGACATCCCAGGTTTGTCTTGGCCAAATGGCACAGGTTTGGGAAGGTTAAGAAGTACAATGTATAAGTACCCTGACTGTGCATAGATGAGGTCATACTATTGAGCCTTACTAATGGATTCCTCTTCAGATTGAGGGAAGGTGGAAGCTACATCCTTACCGAGGAGAGAGACAAGTGATCTAAGAAACCAATCAAGACATTGTTGCTTTGTGGTTTCTGCTTTGCACAAACTATGCCGCCTACGCCACTCGTGAATGTGATCAGCGATATGTGTGGCTGAGGTTTGTTTGAAATTAGAGAGTAGTTCCAAACCATTGTTGTGGCGGATTGGTAATTGGAATAAGGTAAAAAATGCTTTGGCCAAGGATTCAAAAGTAGCATGGGACCCTGATTTTTCTTCTACATACCATTTGGCCGATGGGCTAGTGAGTGTGCATTGAAATAATCACAGTCTGATGGAATCATCCATAATTCTATTGGAAAAGAACCATAGGTGAAAGGTCATGACATGGTTGGCAGGGTCATCTCCTGCCTTTCCTTCAAACTTGGGTATGTCTGAAGGTAGTTTGGTGGGCATTGCAGGCCATGTGGGGGCATGCAATATAGGATCATTGGTGAATTTTCTTAGATCCGGTATGTTGAGAGAGGCCAAATATGGCATCTGTAGTGGGCAAGACCAGACACTTCCCCTAAGATAGGAGGGAGGTTTAACAAGCATTGTGAACGACGAGGATTCTGTGGGTCCCCTATGACGTCTGACTAGCTGAGTGAACGTGTGCAAATGGTGGTAAGAGTAATAAAGAAACAAGAGCCTTTGTGTTGAAAATTTTGAACTTTACACAATATATATATCCAAATCAAAATGTAGTCAGAAGTTCATCATACATTAAATGTTTTGAAAAAGAAGCATATATGTAGATAAGTGGGTTTTGTCCACGTGGGGAAAAAGAAAACAAATGCTCGTGTCCTAGAAGACGTAACGTCCTTCCTCTCAAATAGCACTGGACCTTACAATAGTACTCAACAGTGGGGTCTGAAGTCACCGGAAGAGAAACTAGTGAAGGATGAAATAATTGGTTATAATGAGGGGTAAAGGGGGCATATCCCGAAAGAGCTGGTGATATTTTCCAATA
>JASDQU010250907.1:0-10474 GCA_032191745.1 Picea mariana
AGACTAGTCAATAGGACTAGTCAGATACCCTATCTTACACAAGGTGTATCTACAAATTTAAGATGACCCAGAAGCTAAAATTTTTAACACGGATAAAAAACTAATTTATGTAAATGGTGTCCGAAGGGAATGGTCTGAAACGTTACAGAAAAGTGTTTATAGTGAAAATTCCTCAATGACTCATTTCAGGATGATTCCATAATCCTATATTGTACCAGCTATATCTTCGAAAGTATAATGCCTCAGGAGCTGAGTTTTGAACTCAACGTACCTTGATCCGTCTGCTAAAAACCCTTTAAGTGGTTTCTTATGAAACGTTGTAGAAAAAAAGTTATAGCGAAAATTCCACGGTGTCTCAGATGTAGCAGCGAAACCCCAAGACCTTGAGCTCTGATACCATATGTTAAGAACCAAACTTCAAAATAGCATAGAAAAACCTTAAGAAAATTACTCAATGCCTTGAAAAAGAGATAATATCGGATAATAAGCCTCTTCGAGGGGGAAACCTCCTTTTACCCCACTTAAATGTTCAAGTACAAGATGATTCAAAATGAAAATGTCTCCTTGGTATATATAGGAGACTAGGAGGTTTTAATGGCCTAAAGCCGACATAAATAAAATAACATTACTAATCTAAATCACAACTAATGGCCTCAAGCCGACATAAATAAAATAACATTACTAATCTAATATGCCCCAATTAAGTGGTAATGAGCCAATATTAGGGCTTAACAGTTGTGATGACAAGGACACACATTTGTTTTTTACGAAGGGGGAACATGATCAATACATGAGCGAAAATGATGACATTATGCTAGAGACAGATGACATGTTGTCTTGGGAAACAGAGGAATTTAGAAAAGGCTATTATAACACCATCATGCAACTCCAAAAGAAATACAACCTCAGGAGAGAAAAGGCATCCACGGAGCCTCAGTAGACGAATCCCGTAAGGAAAACTTCGACGGATATCCCTTCCATGAGTTGATCGAAGCAAGACAAGCCGACCAAGGATGAGATAGAAAAGGAAAAGTCAAAGGAGGAAGTTCCAAGGAGAGTGCCAGAAACAAACTGGGAGACATGCAACAAAGAGGTAGAAAAGGTCTCTCCCCCTTTTAACTTTGCGAACGAAATGGCCAAGATAATAATCTTCGTCCCTTTCAACGAACTCATTAAAAAAGGAGAATATCGGGATCAGATCATTAAAATGCTAAAGAGGGGGGGGGGACTCTCGACACTTTGAACGTCCATGATGATCACCCTGCCATTTCGTTTGGTCTGCACGTAGAGGAGACGAGTGATACTGAGTGGTTCCCCCATTCCATGTCAATCTCAAGGTCCATGACATGACCTTGCATAATTCCATGCTGGATTCAGGCATGTCACACAATCTCATGGCCAAAGTGATCATGGATGAGTTGGGTTTGGAAATCACTATGCCCTATACGGATCTCTTTTCTTTCGATTCAAGAAAAGTGAAATGCTTGGGTTTGATCAAATATCTGGTTGTCTTGCTGGCCCAAATCCATTCTAATAATTTTATTATGGATGTGTTTGTGGCCAATATACCCCCTAAGTTTGGCATGCTATTATCCAGGTCATGGGCTGCAAAATTGAAGGGAACTCTACAAATGGACATGCCGTACACCACCATCCCTGTTTTTGGCCAGGATAGACAGTTATACAAAGAATTGCTACTGAAATACATGGTGAGAAGTAAGACGCAATTGAATACCCACCCCATATACTATGTTGACACTAAGATCGGCTCCTCCATTTTTTATAATGACCTGAGTTTTGAAGAAGAAGAACTGATGACTATCATGGTTGTTGTTGACAAAGCTGCATGATAGGAAACAGAGTGCGCAGGCCTGAGGAACCACATGGAGAACAATATGTGGAACATGAGTTTCGATGGAGCCATTAGAAAGGAGGGAGCAGGGGTTGTCATATGCATAATCCCTCTCGAGGTAGGCACAAAACTCTTCTCATACAAACTCGCTTTCGACTACACTAATAATATGGCTAAGTATGAGGCATTGATTTTGGGCCTCAGAATTTTGAAAGAGTTGGGCACAAAAAGGATAGAGGTGCATGGAGACTCTGAGATCATTATAAACCAAGTGAAGGGCATATATCAATCCAAGCACCCCATATTGAGAGCGTACAGAAATCTGGTGCTGGACCTCCTCGAAGAATTCTCGAAGTATAATTTATCGGTGATCCCGAGGAGGAAAAATCAAATTGTGGATGCCTTGGCCACCTCAGCCTTAGTTTTTAAAATTCCCATTTTTCCAAACAGAAGGTATGAGATCAAATTCAAACACAGGTTGACGGTACTCGATAATATCAAGTATTGGTAGGTGTTTGAGGATGAGAAACATGTGGAGAGATTTCTCCAAATGAGCGACAAGTTCACTAATATGAACATTGATGACGAGTTTTGTTGTGAAAAAGATGAAAGCATGGATGCATGCAGTGACGATGACCCTTTCCAGAACCATATATATGGAAGGGACATAGTACAACTCAAGAATAATACCATCCCGAAAGTATTAGTTTCGTTGGAAAATATTTTCGATGAAAACGACGTGGCTAGATATCCCAAGATCACTGCAAATGACAAGGATTTTGAGGATTGTAATATCGGCACCCGGGAGAATCCAAAAATAATCAAACTATCAAATATTCTTAGTCCAAAGGTCAGATAGGATTATATCAAGCTCATGAATAATTTTTCGGACATCTTCTCTTGGAGTTATGATGACTTGAAATTTTATGACACCAAAGTGATTCAGCACGTCATTCCTCTCTAAGAAGACCAGAAGCCTTTCAAGCAACCACTGATTTGGATAAATCCCCTACTACTACCGCTAATCTGAAAGGAGGTAAATAAACTTTTCGAAGCCAAAATTATTGATTATTTAAGGTTTTCAAAATGGGTTGCAAATATGGTACCTGTAAGGAAAAAGAGCGGTGAAATAAGGTTGTGCATCGATTTTTAGAATCTGGACAAAGTATCCCTCAAAGACAAATACCCACTCCTGAAGATGGACTATATCTTGCAGAAGGAATTTGGGTCCCAGAAGATGTCTATGATGGATGGAATTCCAGGTTACAATCAGGTCATGGTACACCCAAATGACCGGGAAAAGACAACTTTCATGACACCATGGGGGACGTTCATGTACACTAAGATTGCCTTCGTCCTGATGAATGCTGGAGCTACTTTCCACCGGGCAATGGATATAGCATTTTTCTAAGAGAAGGACAAATTTATAGTGATCTATATGGATGACATCACAGTGTACTCCGACTCCAACAACTCAGGCATTTGAAGAGATTTTTCCAAAAGTGCGGGAAGTTTGACATAACTTTGAATTTGAAAAAATCACATTTCAGAATGCAAGAGGGGAAAATATTGGGGCACATCATCTTGAAATAATGTATAAATATAGACCCCATTAGGATTGAAGGAATCCTGAAAATCAGCACTCTGCGCAGCAAGAAGGAGGTGCAGTCTTTCCTAGGAAAGGTGAATTTCTTGAGAAGGTTCATCCCAAACTTGGTAGAAATTATAAAAAAGATCACTTGTATGCTTAGGAAAGGGAACAAGATCAAGTCAAACCCAGAAGCCAAAAAATCATTTGAATATATCAATATAGTGTTGACCAAAGCTCCCATGTTGGCCAGCTCGGACTTCATGAAGGACTTCACCTTGTTCTCATTTGCCTTGGAGCATACCATTGCTGGCATATTGTTATAGAAAGATGATCAGAACTTTGAGAAGCCTATATCCTACTTCAATGGGAAGTTGAGGGATGCCCCACTAGGGTATGACATTATGGAGAAACAAGCATATGTATTAGTGAAATCCCTAAAGGAGTTTAGAACCTACATACTGCATTCTCACGTCATCGCTTATGTGACCAACAACTCAGTCAAAGATATCCTGACTCAGCTTGATCCGAAGGGAGGAAGAGGTAAGTGGATCACGACCATGCTGGAATATGACCTTAAAATCAAGCCTACAAAGACAGTCAAAGGACAAGGCCTCGAAAAATTGATGGTGCAATCAAACTGTGACGTTCTGGGAATTAAATTCATCACTAATTTATCAGAGAATCCTCAACAAGAGACAATTGTGTTGGTGGCTCAGAAGTTCATCGATTCACCTTGGTACATAGACATCATTTATGTGTTGAGGAATCTACAAGCCCCTCCAGGGTTAAGTAAGACCAATGATAGATTCTTAAATCAAAAAGCTACCAAGTTCTGCATCCTAGACAACTCACTATATTGGAAAGATCTAGGAGGGATATTGTTGAGCTGCATACTAGAAGATGACCAGTAATAGGCCATTAGAGAATTCCACAAAGGAGATTGTGGGGGACATCACTACTGGAAAACCACCGCGCATAAATTCTCAGAGCAGATTACTATTGGCCCACCATATTTGCGGATGTGTACAAAGAATTTTCCAGTTGCCATGAGTGTCATATTTTCAATGGAAGGAGAAAGCTACAACCCCTGTCACTGAAACTGATCTCGGTCAAAGCATTGTTCATGCAATGGGGCCTGGATTTCATAGGAAATATCCATCCGCCATCCTCGACACAACACAGGTGGATACTTATAACCACAGATTATTTCACGAAGTGGATTGAAGCAATTCCAACGAAGCAGGCTACTTACACGGTCATTATTCAGTTCCTGGAGACCGACATCCTGTCTAGGTTCGAGTGCCATATCAATATCATTACAAACAACACGGTCACTTTTAAGTCCAATAAAATGGAGAATTTTTGCAAGGACTACAATATAACCCTCGGATATTCCAAAACATATTACCCACAAGGTAATTGGTTAGCATAATCGTCTAATAAGAGCCTAACCAGGATCATTAAAAGACTCTTGCATGACAACAAGAAGGCTTGGCACAATAAACTTGTTTATGCATTCTGGGTCGACAAACTCACAACCAAATATTCCATCTCCACATCACCATTCCAAATTGTGTACGATGAAGACGTGATTTTCCCTACCTCGCTAGGATTTCTCATCAAGAAGTTGCTGCAAGAGCAAGAGATCGAGCCAAATGATACACAAAGAAGGATAAATCAGTTGATTCATGCGTAGAAGATGAGGGAGCAGGTTTACAATCAATCGCAACTTCACCAAGAGAGGATGAAGAAAAATTTTGACAAGCACTCTAAGCAAGAGGAATTTCAGATGGGGGATCTAGTTTTGAAATGGGATGCGGGGAACAAATATAAAGGAAAGCACAGAAAATTCGACCATATTTGGACGGGTCCTTTCAGAATCAGCGCATATCACGAAAACAACGCTTATTTTCTAGAATAACTCAATGGGGAATGCGGTTGTTGGGGGCATGTAAACGACAGGTTCCTCAAACACTACCTGGTGCAGTAAAGTCCATTTAAATCTCATTGTCATTGTAAATAGTCATTTTTTTTTATTTTTTTTTTATTTAAAAGAAGGTTTTTTGAGTCAATATGTCAGCAAAAAGTTGAAACTCGAAGTGAAGGCCCTGAGTTTATGATAAGTCTGGTCGAAACCGTGTCAAGAAGGTTTAGGTTGTGTTTTTGGTTTTTTGTTGTTTTAGAGTATGGAAGTCGAATAAGGCCCAATGGTCATGCACCCGATCTGTTATTCTTTGCCACCTCACTGTGAGGATAGCAATCCCCGTTGGAGCCAGTTGTTAGCACTGTCATTTTTTCAGTTAGAGTCGGTCTTAGTCGAATCAGATTCCATGTGTCAAAGCATGTGAGGTCAGTTACCGAAGAGAAAATGGTTTAAATTCAACAAGTGGTTGGTTGGCCCTTGGATTCAGGAAGGGATGTCAAAACCAAAACATGTGTAAGGGGTAAAGGTCTTTTCCCAAAGAGTCGGGTCTTGTCAGAAGAGAAGGTCTTATGTGCCTAAAGTTGAGGCAAGTGGTTAAATAGAAGTCACTTTGGCAGATAAAGTGACCATCATCAGCACATTATGAAGCCAGAGAGAATGAAAAATCATAATGGTCGTATCACATATTCCCTCCATCTCTTATAAGTTGTACTTCGCACAGTCCTAAGTGTACCCATTGCACAGATGCACTGCAAAAATATCCAAGCTCACTCTGAAATATCCAGTTGCCATGAATTTAGTGTCCCCTGACACATTCCCATCTCTCGCCCTCTCGATTATAAATTGCAATCATTCTACATGCATTCAGGTCATCAGTCAAATTTACACATCACCTGTAATTCTTCTCACAGGCCCAGGTCAATTGAGATTGCTGCCTTCGGTCTGCAAAAAATCCATCATATGCAGAACCGATACACATTGCGCCATGATGACATCCCAAAGCATAAGAAAAGGTGCATGAAGTGGCAAGAATGTTGGGCCTGAGCCTCAAATCTTGACATTGGTCAACAAATATTGGGAGTTTAGGGTGTCTTTTGAGTAGGTTAGATGCATGGCCTTTTGTAGAAAAATCCAAGGCTTCAACACGAAACTAGCGGAGCAGTACACACTCAGGTTCGACGGGTCCCGTGTAGTAATTACAGGTGTCTCTTTCCAAGTGACAGAGGAAACTTTGTTGGCTATGACTGAGATCCCTTCACATGGTGAAAGGTGGTTTAAAGGCATGCCTTTGGACATGCAGTGTTACAAATACTTCATCAAGCAAGACTGCTTAGGTGGGAAGGCTGAAACAAACATTCCAAGTAGATATTTGCAGGGGCCCTTTCGGAAACTCATGGAGGTGATTAAGAAATATTTCACCCATGAAGGAAGGTTTGACATAATGTATCTGAAACAATTTTTTTTTTATGCACTTTGCAGGGAGGAGATCGTTAAATCTTCCCTTTTTCTTACACCAAAGTCTCTGAGAAATGGTGCACATCAGCCAAGCTTAAACAAATCAACCGAAGAGGAAAATATCACAAGGCAATTGGGAAATAATTGGGATTCATTTCTACTTGCAGCAGGCACCCCCAAGGATCCAAAAGGAGATTTCCCTCTACCCGTGAAAAGGGTAACGCCACGTTGCACAGAGGCTAAAGCAGGAAGGGCTACAAAGGAAGGAAGGACGTTCGTGTTACAGGAAAATCCCCCTGTGGACAAGTGTATTTCCTCTTGAAACCTAAAATATAAGATCAAGAAATAAAGGTGCTAACCTTGGTCACTGACATCCTTTTAAACCTAGCTAAGCTAATCTATAGAGAAGAGGAAGAAGATGTACCTTTTTACGATGTTTTTCTTTACCTAGTCCATGTTGAGCTACGATCCTCATGTTGGTTGTGGAGCATGATTATCTTCCTGATTTAGAGGTCTTTTACTTTCAGCCGTGTTTATACCCCATGAAGTATTTACACCCTAGAAGTATATACACTCTTCCATGCGGGGGAGTCCAAAGGGGGGGTACCCCCTCTACGGGGTCCGAGGGGGCTATCCCCCCAGCTGGGGGGTCTGGGGGAAAGAGGGCCCCAGTGGGGGTTCGAGGGTGAAGCCCCTGAAGCAAAATTTTCCTTGTAAAAATATATTGTAATTTCATTGTAAATCTGGACCGTTCATTATAAGGTCGCAGATCTAACGATAGAGATTATGTTAGGGTTTTTTTCCCTAGAAGGAAACCCTCTTTTATGAGGGAAATGTATTGCGGCTATGTATGTTGGCGAGTATTGTATTCTGAGAGAGGATACTTTGAGAGAAAGAAGAGGAAGTTACAACGGGTTTTGTTGTAGGTTGTATCCCTTCATTTTTCTGGATAATAATAAAGAAAGGACCTGGTAATTTCTCTGGTGGACGTAGCCCACACTGGGTGAACCACGTAAATCTGTGTCTCTCTTGTATTGTGTATATTTTGTGTTTTGTTTCCACATTTGTTTTATTTTATTGCTCCATGGTCCTATTTTTCTAACAACTGGTATCGGATCCAAGATAACTCGTAGGAAAAGAGGGTTCCTGGTTCGAGTGGGAGCAATGTCGGAAGATGGAAAGTTTAGGGTCGAGAAATTTAATGGCCAAAATTACCAGTTATGGAAGATGCAGATGGAATATTCTTTATATCAAAAGGATCTATTCCTACCATTGAGCAGAGTAGCAAAGAAGTCGACGGCCATGAAGGATGAAGAATGGGAGATTCTTGACAGAAAGGATCTAGGAACGATACGGCTGAGCCTGGCAGCATCAGTGCCTTTCAATATCTCGAAAGAAAAGACAATGAAGGGTTTGATGGACACGTTGGCCAAATTGTATGAAAAACCCTCGGCGTCCAATAAGGTATTTATAATGAAGAGATTATTTAATATGAAGATGTCGGAAGGTGGGTCTGTTGCAGATCATTTAAATGAATTTAATACGGTTACTAATCAACTAAGTTCTGTAAAAGTGGACTTTGATGATGAGGTTAGCACTCTTCTAATATTGTGCTCATTTCCAGAAAGATGGAATGGCTTGGTCATGGCTGTAAGTAACTCTGTCTCTGGTTCAAATACTTTAAAATTTGATGATGTCATTGGTGTTATCCTTAGTGAGGAAATGCGATAGAAAAGCACAGGTGAGACATCAGGTAATGATTTGAACATGGAGAATAGGGGAAGACAAAAGGATAGAGGAAAGTGCTCAGGGAACCATGGGAATTCTAGGAAGGGAAGATCCAAATCCAGAATTGGAAAGATAGAGTGTTGGAATTGTGGGAAGAAAGGACATCTGAAGAAAGACTGCAGAGCTCCAAAGAAACAAAGAGATGGACAGCAGGAGAGAAATCAGGAAGCAAATGTAATAGCTGATGTGTTACAGGATGCTTTGATTCTTTCTGTAGATAATATTTCTGAGTCTTGGGTAGTAGATTCAGGGGCTTGATTTCATGCCACACCCCATAGGAAACATTTTCTAGATTATGTTCAAGATGATTTTGGACAGGTTCATTTGGGTGATGATGCACCATGCAAAATTGTTGGAATGGGAAAGGTAAAAATAAAGCAATGCAATGGAAACCAATGGTTGTTGAAAGAGGTAAGACATATTCCAGATTTAAGGAAAAATCTAATTTCAATAGGGAATTTGGCAAGTGAAGGTTGTATATCCATATTTACAAATAAGACGTGGAAGGTCATCAAAGGATCATTGGTGATAGTGAAAGGAGAGAAGGTAGGTACATTGTATTTATGTACTGGTAATATTGGCTCTTATATATCTTTAGCTTCAACAGGAGTGGATACAACACTGTTGCATCATAGGCTGGGACACATGAGTGAGAAGGGTATGCAGATACTTCACAAAAAAAAATTGTTTCCAAATCTTAAAAAAATTGATTTAGACTTCTGTGAGCATTTTGTTTATGGAAAACAAAAGAGAGTCAGATTTCTCAGTGTTGGAAAAGAAAAGAAGAATGAAAGGTTAGACCTTGTGCATACAGATGTATGGGGACTAGCTCAGGTATCATCTCTTAGTGGCTCTCATTATTATGTTACTTTTATTGATGATGCAACTAGAAAAAATTGGGTTTATTGCATTCAACAAAAATCTGATGTTTTTGATACTTTTAAGAAATGGAAAGCTTTAGTTGAGAATGAGATAGAAAAAAGTTTGAAGTGTCTCAGATCAGATAATGGAGGTGAATATTGCAGCAAGGAGTTTGATGATTACTTTTCATACCATGGGATCCGTAGAGAGAAGACAGTTCCACGAACACCACAAGAAAATGGTGTGTCAGAAAGGATGAACAAGACAATCATGGAGCGTGCAAGGAGTATGAGATTGCATGTTGTTTTGCCCCTACAGTTTTGGGCAGATGTTGTAGATACTGCTCTTTACTTAATAAACAGAGGACCTTCAAGCTCTTTGGATGGTAGAATTCCAGAGGAGGAATGGACAGGAAAAAAGGTAAACTATTCTTCTTTGAAAACTTTCGGTTGTGAAGCATTTGTCCATATTGATAAAGAAAATAGAACAAAGCTTGAGGCAAAATCCAAGAAGTGTACCTTTATTGGATATGGTGTTAATGATTTTGGTTATCGCTTAAGGGATTATGAAAATAACAAAATCATTAGGAGTAGAGATCTCATATTCACTGAAAAGGTCATGTACAAAGATCAGTTGCAGAGAAAGAAACAAGAAACAGAAAAACAAGAATACACAGTGCTTGATGAGATCACTAAAAAAGAAATTCCAAAGGAACTTGAAAATCAAAATGTACAACAGTAGGAGCAACAGGTACCTCAAACACCTGCAAGTATTGTTAGAAGATCTAACAGGTTAAGTATACCCCCTGAACGATACTCCCCTTCATTATATTATTTATTTTTGACTGATTCTGGTGAACCAGAATGTTATGAGGAGGCAATGCAGGTAGACACCAAAAAGAAGTGGGAGCAAGGCATGAAAGAGGAAATGGATTCCTTAGCAACTAACCAGACTTGGGACTTGGTTCATTTGCCTATAGGAAAAAGAGAATTGCAGAATAAAT
>JASDQU010250911.1:0-16372 GCA_032191745.1 Picea mariana
ATATATCTGAGTGCACCAATATCGACTGCTTAGATCTGCGCACCTCTTACCACAACACGCCAAAAGGTTAAATCAACGTCCTGAATTTGGATAAAATACAGTTTGTGTATTTTTAACCCGCTTTCTTCATTTTTTCTCCAAGAGGCCATTTCCTAGGAATAAAACACCCCCTACAAACATATGTGCCAACGCTACCTACTGAAGCTTATTACATTGATGGGTAATTACATCCGTAGCTCTAAGGAAATGCTTAGGATCTGTACAACTAAAGCCTATTAGAGGAGAATTTACACTCAGCCTATACAAAGGCAATGAATCATCTCTCCTCAAGCCTTACATAAATTTATTACAATTAAATTTCATAAAAAATTTAAATTTTAGCTCAAAATGAGAGGGTTGGCGCGTCTTTTCCCTTGGAACTTGTTCCTCCTCGTGCGATGATGCACTGGATTGATGGAACTTGATGAGGTGGAACGATGCTCTTGCATCAATTTAGTTCATATTTTAATTCATATGAGAAAATTTTGTTTTCATATTCATATTACTAAATAGTTTAGAGTGGCAACTAGGCCCACATACTAGTTAGAAACACTCTTCCAAACAAGAGTAGGTCTAGTTAGTGTTGTGTATGTGTTATATTATTTGTGAAATTGATCTCATGTATTGTACACTGATATGAGATAAAAGGGGGTTTGGGGGGTTCTTTTCACCCCCCTTCCACAAGGTTTGCATGGATTCATGGGCAGGAGCCCCCGAGAAAAAAAAAATTGGTTCGTTTTTGGCGATTGTTTTTCGTATGTTTTTGGCGGTTTTTCAATGCATGGATTTTCCATATGGTTTTATAATTATGGTTAAGGAATTAGGGTTGTTGACTAATATGGGTCAATTTATTAGGGGTTTTGGATTCTATAGGATCCTTTATTTATATTTCATTGTAAACATTGAATATTATGAATAGAATATTAGAGGTGTGACTCTAAACAAGTTACTAGTTTTCCCAGTTTGGGTTTCTAGGGTAAAAATATATGTGTAATGTGTGTGTGTGCCATTGTATCTTTTCTATTTTTATTAAGAATTAATTTGCAGCAATTTATTATACAAGGTTAAAATGTACACTTGGAAGTGGTACCCTGCAAAGTTTTAATGAAATTCTCTTGAATATGAGGTAGCTTCATAAGTTCAAATAGGGAATATCAGCCTTAGTTATTTTCAAATATTCCAAAAAATCATAATCCAATTTATATGGAGGGGTAGAAGGATTAATTTTATTTTCACGAGAGGGTGTCTTCTAAGTGTTGGGTATTGCCTTAGCAGTTTCAGAAGAGGAAGGGGGATTGGAAGATGATGCCTTACTTGCACTCCTGGTGGTTACTGCATTTTGATACATATGTGTTTCTTCAACATATTCTTCTTATTCTCCTAATCCAAATTAGATATCCCAAAAATAATTCACTTGTTGTTCCTTTTTTTCCTTGGGTTCATGAGATTGATCATGTTTTTCATCTTCCCCCTCCCCTTCATCTTTTGATTTAGTTTTTTTTACACTTTCCCAAGCTTCGAAGGATTGAAAAAAATCTTCCATGTTAATACCTTCTAAAGAAGGGGGAGTGGTCTTTTTGGTAGGAGGAGTGCTCTTCTCTTTCTCGGGTTGAAACTTAAAAAAATTATTTGGATTAGAGGAGCCTTCTCAACAGTTATTCTTTAAATCAATTATCTCGTTGGAGAGTTTCTTAACAATTCTCTGGAGGGCCTCCATGTCAGTGGAATCATGATCCTTCCTATCTTCAAAGGGCTTGTTCGTATTTGTCTTAGTTTTAGCATTACCTTTTTCTTTTGAATATTCAACCCCAGGGTTACCTTTCTGACTCAACGTTTCCTTCTCAACTTTAATGGCTTCTTTAAAATGTTTCTTCCAGAGTATTTTTCTCATCCCTCTTAACAAAATTTGTCATGGAAACAAGGAGGGATGAATTATAGAATTCAATGGAAAAGTCTTCAATAGACTTGGAATATTGAGGAATTGTATTCATTAAAGTAAGAAAACATTGATTGAAATATTTTATCTTTTATTTAGCTTCCATTTTAATTCTTGAAATATCTAGAACTAAGGTTGTTGGAGTTTTTTCTTCTCCAAACTTTTGAATAAAAGCAATTTCAAATGCATTCCAACTAGTAATAGAAGCTTAAGCTAGAGAAAAGAACCAGATTGAAGCCTTGTTTTCAAACATATAAGTAAATAATATGAAAACAACATATTCATATTGAACATTCATAAGTCAAACAACAAGCATAAACGTTTTGATATGCTCTTCAACAAAATATCTATTATCAGGAACAAACTTGGGTAAAAACTTAAGATGTTTGGGCATGTCATGGAGTGCTCCATGCACTACTATAGCATCAGGAACCAACCATGGTTGGTTATTTTTTTTGTTAGTATTTTTTTTGGCCATGGGATGAGGTTTTACAATGATTGATTGTCTTCCTTCTTCTTCTAGTTCTCCTTCTACCTCACTCTCATCTTTGGATTCACCCGTTAGTGTTCTGGGTGGAGATTTGGGAGGAATGGGAGGTTGAACACCACTAGACAACAAGTAGGTTTCTAAGTGGAAGACTAAGGATTTTGAAATTACTTGTAGGAGTTGGGAAAGGTGATATTCAGCTGTTCCAATGATTGGGTTCCTTTCATGGGTTGGTGGACTTTCAAGAATTGATTCTTCCCACGTGGGGATTCTTTGTCGTTTGGACATAGAAAAGTCAATATGGAGTGGACCGATCTATAAAATCCACTAGAGAGTAAGTAATCGTTCATGAGATTCACTCTCTATCCTATTAATTTTTGTACTAGGAATTCTTTCAAATGTTGGAGTTCTAGGTTCAAACCACAATGGACCTCACTGGGTGGAAACCTAAGTTGGAGTATTAACTGAGTATGAGAGACGATTGAAATCTTGTTTAGGGCTAAGCTGGTAAGAATCGCTTGGAAAAGTCGTGTTTATCAACAAAATAGAATAGGTAGGGTTTAGTGTTTTATTTGTAGCCATTCAGTTCAATGGCCCTCCTTCTAGTGCAATTTCTATCGACAGGTCCAATTTGGCCTGTCAAGAAGGTAAGAGAGAACGCCCAATGGAAAGTCCCAATTAGACCCACTCTCATTTGGGATGGAATTTATGACCAATATGTGGGCATGGTTTCCACTCTAAAATACTATCTAAATATGAATTTGAGAACAAAATGCTTATATATTAATTAAAATCTGAAACTAAACTAGCTAATGCTATCTAATACTAATACAAATGCAATTCTAAACTATTCTATCCTATCCTGATCAGGAGTAGACTAGTAACAATAAGTATTGTAAAATATAACACTACTTGCAAAAAAATTAAATCGTATATGCAAATAATGTTTGAACTTAATAATAAAGCAAACAAATTGACAATTAATTGTGTGGTCTACTTGTTAAACCATTGTTGTACTCATCAATAAATTTAGAAATGTGTAAACATATAGAGCATTGTAAAGAAGAATTCCATAAATCATGTTCTATAACATTCACATAGAAGACATATACAAAAGATAAGTCTTGTATGCACATATCTTATTATGAAATCTCCATAAGTGCCTCTTGCTTTGTAAATCATACAATAAAAATATTGTTTAGATACAATGAAAGAACCCATTTTACCGTAGTCATCTCTTTTATAAAACAAGAGGGAATATTTACATTCAGAAACTACTTTTGTCAGAGGGTAGTTAGGGTATGTCTCTTTGGATTCCAATTCAGTTTACAATCAAGAGAATGAAGGAAACAAAATTGGATCAGTTACAAAAATGGCATAATCATGAGATCCTTTGCGCTTCCATATGATCTCGATATTCCCTCTAGAGTGCATAGTCTTTCATTATCTCTTGTAACTTGTTCAACTACATATTTTCTAGTTCTAGTTCTCCATCACATATTTTTGTGGATACTTCTAGCTTTAACTCTTGTTTAATCTTCTTGATGAAATTTTGGGTCAGTGTTATCAAATTGATGGGCTTAAGAAAGTAGTCACATGGAACCTCCTTATTCACCTATGTTAGTTGTTCTAGACTTTCCTGACTGGTTTCCCTTAATTTTTCTACTTCATCTATCCTTAATTCTGCTGGTTTTGCTTCATCAATGGCAGGGATGAATTTCATTATGAAATCTTCTAGAAGGTCATTAAAATTGTTCCACAATATTTTGTATGCCTTGGTCACTACCCCTTGAATAGTTTGGATAACTTGCAATAGGGGTTTCCATGTATCAAAAAGGACCTGACCCTTTAACTTCTGCTTACCAGTGTAAATTGGAAAGGTATCAAGTGGATTCTTGTATACTCCTTGCCAATCTATGATCCTAACAAAGGAATCATTAGCCTTTTGATATCTGTCTTTGATCTCATCGATTTGATCCTCCAACCTTACTTGGTCATCCCTGTATCTATGGATATAATTCAATCTGAAGAAGCACTTCTTTTGTTCTGATTTCAATTCTTCATCAAGAGCCATGGATTCTACCCTTATGGATTCTAGGGTAGGGGTTGTTGCCTTGTTTTCTTCCAGATATTTCTCAAGATTTTCTTTTTCTTGCACTAACCCCAGAATCTTGTATTCCTATTGTTCAACAAACTTGTTGGTATCAACTTGTTATGCTTGCAGATTGGCCAATTCTTGTGCATGCCTATTTTTCATCTATTCTATCTCTTTAGAGTGCTCATGTTTAAGGGAATCCAACTTTTCTTTGTGAAAATTTTGATCTGTGTGTGCTTTCCTTTCAAAATTTACATTTATTTTACCTTTTTGAGTTTGTAAGGCCTTGTGTAATGATTCTTTATGGAGGTTTTCAATATTTCTGGATGCCCTTTCAAACTTTGAAGTGATTTCATCTTTTTGTTCTTATAAGTCCTATTCCATTTATTATTTTTAGAGTTTCTATGCAATACTAACTTCTCTGTGAAACTTAGCAGAGATATCTTCTTGTTTTGCACTTAGATTCTTTTCTAACTCAGTAATTTTGGCATGTGCAGTGTCTACGGTCGTAGATACATCAAATATAGAAATTGCATTTACTCTTGCAAATGCATGAATTGTAGAGGAAGTATGTATAACATTCTCCTTAGTATTTGGCCCCGTCTCCCATTCAATGACTCTCTTGGTTGATGATTGGTTGACAATTGATTCTTCTCTCTTCGTTGACCTCTTCTCAACCCATTTACCTTTTTTACTATATTATTACTCCCCTATTGATACTACAACATCATCTAAGTTTAACACTTGTGAGGAGAAGGTTGAATTACCTGGAATGGCCATGAGAGGGGTACATTCCTGAGGAGGAATGTTCACTATGCCCACATTTGGGGTGGTTGGGTTGTTTTCAGTTTCATTTAATTTTTTCTATCTTTTCCATTCTACTTCCTCATCAACTTTCCTTTTTTCTTCAACTTCAACAGTCTTCTCTTGTTCTTCATCTTCTTTCTCTTTCTTAGGTTCAATTTCTGCTGCTAGTCTTTGTTTTTCTTCTTCATCCTTTTTCAATGTTTTTTCTTTTGCTGCTAGTTTATTTTTCTCCTCCTCAATATTTCTTTGTTGAAGTGCATCTTGTTGGGATTTTGTCTCTTCTTCCTTCTTTTCCTTCCCTTCATCGGAAAGTATCTTTTGCGCTTCCTCCTTTTTCTTCTTCTCATCAATCTTGGAGATATTCTTGGGCTCGATTTCCTGGTCTTGATTTTAAATGTTCCTTTTGTGTCCTCTTGGCTCTTTTTATTTTCTTATTTCTTTCTTTGATATTCTTCCTCTTATATTATTTCCTTTTTCTCTCTCTCGTCTACCTTCCTTTTCTCTTCTTGTTCTTGTGCCTGTAACTTTTCTTGGTATTTTTCTAGAAGAATTTTGAATTGTTCTTGAGTTATTTTTCTTTTCTCTTCCTCATCGGATAGAAGCTTCTCTCTAGATACAACATCCGTTAGGCTCTGTAACACTTCTTCAAAAAATAAAACTTCGTTAAATATCTCTTCTGCAAAATTCACTACATGTGTTACTGGATGAGTGAGACCAACAAATTTTACATGATCAACTGCTAGGTTTTTCGGGTCATGTCCTTTGGCTTCTCCTAAGCATAGGCATATTTCCTACAGGGTCTCTTTCTCTTTTTTGGTATGAGGGCCATTCAATAGTGTGTATCCCCCTATATGGATAGGGAATGTAGGCCAAAGATTTTTGTTTCTATTTGAGAGAAATGAGTTTATCCCTATTATCATGGTTTTGTAGGCAATTTCTCGAATTAACAATCTGTCAACGACATACTTAGGAAGTAGTTGAGGGGCCTCGAAATTCCCATATACCTTGATGTATGTATAATATTTTACTAGATACCAATCTTATATACCTTTCATTCCAGTCATGGCCTCTTTTGATAGTCTATATGTTGAATAACCAAAAATTATGATATGCTATGGGGTGAGGAAAAAATCACAAATGTCATAAATGTACCTTTTATAGTTCACATCCCAAAACTCTAAATAGTACACATGTATAGGAGTTTGGTCCTAGTTCCAATCCCATCTAAAGGAAAGAAATGGTATAGAAGATTAGATAACATCTGTGAGGTAGGAAAACACGTAGAAAGTTGGTTTTTCATGCTTGGGATATTCTTGAAGTTCTAGAAGATGTTGAAAGTCATAATTACTCTCCAGTTAAACACCTGACCTGTCGTCACCACTATATAATCCATGGGTCCATTCCATTTGAAAATGGGTGCTGTTTTTTTCTCCATAAAGTCTATTCAACATAGAAATCAACTTCCTAAATGGTGCCATAAATTCGTGCATAGGAATTAGTCTATGTCCTTTCTTGAACTTTCTATCTTCATCGACCCACCAATCTTCCATCAATTCAGAAAAATCGTTGTTATCCCTGTTGAATCTTCTCAGAAATGGCTTGTTTAGGGATACTATAGGCATTGGAAGGTGATATCGAAGACTAATATCTTCATACCTCATAGATTTTATTTGGGTCCCTTTTTTTCTCATGATTGTGGTTGTACTCTAGTCAAACTATTTAAGACACCATTATATTCTTCATTTTAAGGAAGCAACATCTATTGGGAAACCACCCAGTGAATGCATCTTTTTTGGATGTTTTTGTAAACCCCCAAATCTCCATCTTTGCGTAGGAAGTCTCCTATGATGAATATCTTGTAAATTTCATCATATCTTGTGCAATGGTCCATCCTAGTATGATAGGTAGTATTTGTTGCTAAGACGACTTTTGGGTTTGCTGCAGGCATGGGTGTAGGCGTTGGTGCAGGAGCCATGGGGTTTTTTCTCTTCCTAGTGTTTGGGCATGACATGGTGTATATGTTATGTCTTGTGACAAAAAAAAAAACACATAAGTCTATCTAACAAATATAACAATACAGTTATACATAAATTAAAATAGTTGCATACATGTAACTCTTGAAATGGGGTCAAGGATTAAAGCTAGCTCATGATCTATGTATGCAAAGTAGAGTTTTTTAACGAGTTCATAAAAGAAAACAATGAATAAAGTAGGGTTTTGAAGTTATTATGGAGATACAAATAATCCTAACTCGCGAAATTGATGTTGAGTGTGCAAAAAGTTATTTTTAGGCATAACATCACTTTGCCATTAATGAATTCAGAGGTACATATTTCTCAGATTCATGCATTAGAGGCATAGTAGTTAACATTCGAACTTGAACAACTTCGAGAGTGTTATCGGAAGGAATTGTCATCAGAGAGGGAAAATTTCATAATCATTCCTCATTCTGATGGGAGGGTATCAAAGGATATTTTGTCTTTGTATTGAGATGTGTGTTGAGAATAAGTCATTAAGGATGGGTTAAGATCATTCCTTTGTGGGCTATCGTAAATTTTCTTGGTCAAGGGTATAGTTAGCACTTAAAACAATGAATCTAACAACAGGATCTATAATAGTGTGGTTGGGATGTTATCTCAATGGAGAGGGAAAGTTAAGAAATATTTTGGCTCTGATTGGAAGTTATCAAAGGACATTGCTTTCTTGAGAGTCATGCTCGTTAAGAATTTTATGCTCATGGGGAGGCTTGAGATTATGGGGAAAGGGATTAGTGAATAAATAAATTCATTCCATGCATTGGGATTAGTTCTGTAGGGGACCCACTTAGGCGTTAAAATTTTATTATTAGTATAAGCTTTATAAACCAACAACCAACTAACACGTAGGAAACATGACTGCTTTAATACTTGTTGTGAATGTATGCATAAAAAGAAAAATGGTTATCAGAAAGGACTTCATCATGGTCTACTTTTATCAGTTCGAGAGGCATTTCAACATAAATCATTCCAAAGAAAATCTTTCTAATACTACTATCAGAAAGGTTCTATCGAAATATAAATTAGAATGGTTGATATATTTCATTCTAAAGAGTGTTTTCTTGACAAGAAATAGACTGATAGCTTGAAAGAATTATTAGGACAGTGAAGAATTACCTTGTGGTTGAGCACGAATTTGAATTTGATCTTTTTGGATAAGTGTGAATCAATATAAAAGTAGAAAAACTCAAAACATTAGATGTTCATCATTGCTTGAAGGGTCATGATTTAGACTATTTCAACAAAATAGTAGGTCATATGTTAGTATCAATTCAAGTATGTAGTGATACAATAGCTTGCAAATATTTTAATAGGGGGGACCCACTGAGATCCTCTCAAGTTAGATCATTTTAGTGGGATATTGTGGGGAGCACAATGGATCAATTAGAGCTCCTTTTGATTTAACCACTTGAGAAGAAACAATATTCTTAGGCTTAAATTTATTTGTTTCTGATCTAGTTTACATAATGTTTTCTTTACAATATGCATCCACATCAATATCAAACTACATGTATTTATCCATAAATTCCTTCTCACTGGTAATCATAATCGAATTATCCCATTGACTAGAGTCCAACGAATGAGATGTAGGTCCATGATCTTCTAGTCATTGATCAATACATTCATCATCTTCAATTAGGTACTCATTGTTGTGATAATCATTGAGAAGTGAAATGTTGGGTTGGGAATTATACACTTGTCTAGAACTATAAATGGTTTCCACCCTTTTGTGGCCATTGTACAACCCTTCTTGGATCAAAGTGCTCCAATTTTTAGAATAGGATATTGTGGCCTTGGTCTCATATCTTCCCCCCTTTTCAACTCTATGGCTTCATTGGGGAGTTGTTAAAAAAATTGATTCATCTTACCAAGATTTGTATCATGATTGTTGTGATATACCTTGCTAGTCCCCAGGGAATTCTGTACATGGGGAGTTCATCCATGAAAAAATCATTTTCCCACACCTTTCTATTCCTTTGTCTTCTAGGGGTTGATATTATGTAGAAGGTCTCTGTACTGAGATTGATAGGCTATCCATATGTATTTTAACTCATCCTATTATGATATCATGATCAATGTTACTTTCAAACATATCTTCTTCCATTTAATAGGCCTTTCTCATGACTTGTTTCAATGTGTTTATACGAGCAAATTCTAGTGCATAGTTCACATTAGAGGGCATAAAATTCTCGTAGCATCTAAGAATCACTGAATCATTTATGCAATGGCCTTCAAGTATTCATTGTAGAGTTATAAAAAACTTGAGGTTAAATTCCTTGATTCTTTAACCCTTTTCAAGGTGAATTTGAGTGAACTTGAGTAAGGATGGTATGCTAAGTGTTTGGGTGGGTGTATCAGATTAAAATCATATCCTTGAGGTCATCAAAACAATTTATAGAGACAAGTAACAAGAACCAGAACCAATATGAGGATAGACCTAGAAAATTTTGAAGGAATACCCTCACTAAAACATGATTGTGATTTATGAAATGCATGTCACACATTGCTAGAAATTGATCCATATTCCTTTCATAACTTCCTGAACTGTCATTGTTGGATATGGGATAACACTCTTGAGGTAAGGATTATACCCACTGTTGTTGTCCCCTCAAATCCAAAGGTCTCATCCTCAACCTTCTTCTTGGATTTTGGTTCTACTATATGTCATGTGATTTATTACCCTTAGGCATTTCCTTGTCTACCATTTCAATCTCTTGTCCTCATCTAGGACTATCATGCAGTGACATATACAGGGTTCTTTTCCTATTACCCAATTTTCTTCTTGTCTAAGCACATTCCAAGAATGCATGAGCTTAGTGCATTCTTGAGTTGTTTTTAGAGTGAGATTAAAGCAATGATTTAATATGATATATTTATCTTCTAAGCCAACACATAATTTCAATTGTATCGGATCTCCATGCGACATCTTGTCCCCAATGGAGTCACCCAAATGTTGAAGCCTTATCCTTTTGGGAAGGGTGAGTCACCCAAATGTTGAAGCCTTTTCCTTTTGGGAAGGGTGAGTCACCCAAATGTTGAATCCTTTTCCTTTTGGGAAGGGATCAATGTTAATGGCACTCTTTGAGTTCCTTGAATATTCCCCTCAGCATTGATCCCTTCCCAAAAGGAAAACACTTCAACATTTCTAGATACGATTGCTCACATTCTTGTCAGTGTTTTGGTTTAATTTATGCTCTTTGTTCCTTTTGGAGTAGACATGTGTTTGAGGAAAACAATATTAAAGATGCCTTTTTTGTTGATAGTAACATCAAAAAGAAATATTCTCATAATATGGAACTTGAAGCCATCTAAAATTCTCCCAATATAAGAGCATATTGTTTGGGAGACCCTAGGTAATGTCAATCTCAACACATATTCTAGCATATGTGTAGAAACCCAATCGAACCCATTCTAGATCTATGTTTATGTAATTTCACAAAGTATTGCCAATATTTTTAAAAGTTGATAAATACAAAAATAAAGGGGAGAATTTGGGTGTTGAAACTAAATGGGTATTTTTGATATAGACATAGTGGTAGGATTGAAAAAGGGAAACAATGGAATTAAAAAAAGGACCAGTATGCCCCAAATCCAAGGGCTCGCTTCTAATACATTTTGATAATCATCAGGATTGGAAAACTTAAGAATAAAGAAATCCTTAGAAAAGAGATAAACCTCGCAATATTTTCTTTAGGTCAAATAAATCCATTGGTACAAGTCTGAAGTAGAAGGCCAAAAACCATTGAATCTACATGTTAACGAATATGATTTGTAAAATGAAATTAACTCTTTGACATCCAACTTTGGCACTACTTCAGATTTCTCCACAATATACATACTAGATAGAGGAGAGTTTAGAGAAACAAAATTAGAAGGTTCGTTTATTATTGCATCCTTGAACGAAACATGGTTTGAATTTAAAGACACTCCAAGGCTTACCTCTCTTCCACATAATTGATGGTTGATTCTTTGTGTATGGTATAGTTGGACAACATAGATTGGTATTCCATTTGTTCTCCCTAAAAAAGAAGACGTTGTGGATCCACGTGAATTCCCTGTAAAAATTCCAATTCTTAATTTATATCTTTCACATAATTGACAAAATTCATCCATAAGAGTATGGTATTTCTAATAATATATTGTTGCACGTGCACAACATCCTCCCAATTTTTTTATCTTAGCATCTCTCTAAGACAAGAAATTGGACCCCCTCCATTTTTTTCCTACTAGGACCCTCTCTCTCTCTCTGTCTCTCTCTCTCTCTCTCATTTAAATGACCAATCCCGATTTATCCTCACACTTCCCAACCTTATCATTTGCAGTTCCCCCATCTGATCACTTCTACTCGACGATTTGTACTTCAACAAGGTCTGTCTTCCTGCGCAGATACACAGTGTACCAACGAACACATCCTTCTTCCACTGTCACATTGGCACACCATTTATTTATTCTCTTATACATAGGTCACTATGTTGTGAACTTGGCTGACACTCTAGTTCGCTTTTGCCAAACCTTACTAAAACACATCTTCACCGTCGACAAAGTTCACATGATCAACATCGTCTCACCAATATTGGTCAGATGATTATCTTGATCGCGTGCACGCCTTTCACCAATTGAATCCCTTCCACTCACATCATTGCATCACATTTCGAAAATGTCCCTGCCTTTCTTTTCATTACATTTCTATCGATGAGGTTCACCTCTTCTTTCCCGACGCACTGCCTGTTGACAAGTTTGCCTCTCCTATTAGAAATGCATCAGTGGAAGGATGTCAACCCCTCGTCACCACCGAGTGCATTGATGATGATATTCTCCCTCTGGCTAATGCTGACCAGCTTAAGATAGCCCACCTTCATCTTGAGGCCTATCTTGTCTCCCTCCCAACTCGGATCCCTTCTTGGTGTTCTCATCAGTCAATATCCTAACATTATCAATGAATAAACTCTTTATGCCTAATTAGAATGTCAGTCACTAATCACCTATTGTGCGTGACCCACTTCATATTGCAATCATAATTAATTTTATTGTGTCCCCAGTGGCTTTCTTCACGCACAGGGTACTAGCTTCTTGCTTTGCATTTCTTGATGTTATGACTAAATATTCATTGTAAAATCATCGCCTAGCATTAGATCACTTAACCAAAACACATATTAGTTTTACATTGGTTCTAAAATGCACTTCAGGAGAAATTTGGTCCTTTCAACTCCTAAATAGTACTAAGCGCACGAAATGTCAGTTGGGTTTTTTGGTGGATTTATAATTTTGTGCTACCAATGTATAAACACAACATCACAGGATGACATGAGCCCATATACGTCATGTATGACACATGAACTCACATAATCAATATTGAGTGAAGCAGTAGTGAATGACCTGAACTTTCATTTAAAAATGTCTTTGAGGATGATTTTTCGACATCCGTCAAAATGAAGTTTTCTTCTCGAAAACAGGCCAATCAGATGATTCTCACCATTGTGATCCCAATGCAACTCACATAATCGAAATCTGATTCCCAAAAGTGATATTACGAATCATGTAGGGTTTTTCCCCCGAACTAGCCTCACCAATCGTTTCATGGATAAGATGCTTGCTTGGTATAAGTGATCAGCTCGTTGAAAGCACCTCTCCACGTACGTAACAATGCAAAACATGGTACTCCAATTCGACGTTGTCTGGGAAAGCTATGGATCTTTGAAATCTCTCGTAATTAGTCCTTGGTTCTCGCCTCCATGCAAAAAGCATAAAATGCTTTGGTAAAAGTTTTTTGTTTCTCAAATATATTTGAAGCTAATCTTTTAAATTTAAATAATTTGAATTTACTCTAAAATAATTTTATTTTGATTTAAAAGGGTTTAACAAATAAAATAATGTTTTTCCAAAGATTGTGTTAAAAAGGGATATAAATCTTATATATATCAAAGAGTAGTTTTTTAAAGTGGTAAGGAACTCCACGTACCCTCCTTTTTGTTAAATATATTGTACCCTCAACAGTCTGACTGTACACTGCCAGCTGTACTGGACAGTTGTACTTTCTATTTTTGTCTTGCTTGAGCCTATTTAGCTCAGTTATCTCCCATTACATTGTAATCTCTTTCAACTTCGTTTCTGTACTATTCTTCATACATTTGAATATACATTTCTATTCTATTCTTTCTCTCTGCTTTGCCTCACAATTTATCATGGTATTAGAGCTTCAGAAGTAAGCCTCTTCACACAGTCCGGAGAGCAATACGATCCTCACAGCGCAGAGCTTCATGGATCCTGAGAGCACGCGACAAAGACTCTTTCACAAAGACTAGAGAGTCGTCCGTCATTCTTGTGAAAAATCCCCACAGGAAACTTCCACAAGAAAGCAGACCGTCTTACATTCAAAGATCGACGTAAGAAACTCATGCGAGGGTGCAAAGCATACTACGCTCGAAAGAGCGAGGAAGCAAAGACCTAGAGAGAAGAAACTTTAAAGATTTTGGTAATCTTTTCAAGAATCGTCAAAGATTGACGAAGAAGAGCCGGAGGAGGCGAGAACTTTTAAAGAACTCAAAAATTTCACTCAATTCTGTTAAAGATTGGAGCAGTGAACAAAGAATTCGTGTCTTTTCTTTCAAATATTTGAAAGATTCATGAATCTTTCTTCCACAGGAGTAAAGATCGCATCTACTGTGCAAAGAACAACCACTGAGGCTATAAGATTCGTCCTACGAACACATCCGAAGCGGGAAACCAGTTCAAAAGGGACGAGGAGAGCGTGGAAAAGGCGAAAGCATTTCAGCCGTCAGATCTTGCGCAAAGGCCCGACAACCATTGGATCAACAAGAAGGTGCACGGCGTTTAGTCGTTTGAAGCGCACAGGAGAAATTTTCGACTTGTGAAGTCGCGAAATCTCGACGTCATCTTGACCGTCCATCAGGAGACAAGTGGCGAGATCTCGGCACGTCGTGACTCGCAAGCTGTAAATGTCAGAAGAAAACGTGAGAATTCGTGATTCGCGAAATTCCGAGTTCTTCTGGACCATTGGATCACGAAAGATCGTGAGCCGTCAATCTTTTCACATCGCCACATCCCAAATCAGGAGTTGGACGAGAAAAGACTTTCACTCCAAAACTCTGATACGCGATATCACGAAATCCCAAAACGCTCACAGTCGTCCATCTCAGAGGACAGGTGGCAGCAGATCAAAGCATCGTCACATCGACATTTTGGAGTTCACGGTTTTGAAAGACCTTCACAAGAGCTCTAAACTCGCGAAGTCGCGATACGCGATATAGCGATAGGATCTCAGTCGTCCATTTTTTCGGACACGTGGCAAACATCAGAGCGCCTGTCGGCATTTCGACATTCGGGGTTTCAAGTTGTCAAAGAAAATTGTCATCGCAACTCGCGAAATCGCGATACGCAAAATCGCGATCAGATCTAAGCCGTCCATTTGACTGGACACATGGAGGACATCAAGGAACCCGTCGGCGTTTCGGCAATCGTGGTTTCACGTTGACAGAAATTTGGAGCATCGCAAGTCGCGATATCTCGAGGCTGACTCAGGACCGTTCATCTTTCAAGGACGCGTGGCGTAAATCCGAGGACTCGGGAAAAGTCCCGATAAGGAAATAGTTCATCGGCATATCGGGATTCGGGAAATCGCGAAACCTGAGAACTAATGATCGGGTTTCTTCATAGTGAAATCCCCGACGCAGATTTGAACCGTCCATCTGTTCAGGATGCGTGGAGGCGATCAAAGCGACTCAAAAAAATCTCCGACAAGGAAAAGGCTATCGGCGTATCGGGATTCGGCAAATCGCAAATCCTGAGGACAAGGATTTCGTGCATTTCAAAACCACGAAGTCTGAAATCCCGACAGGAGGAAAGCTCCACTTGCGGGGCCTAGCTAATGTCATCAAGTCATACGAGTCAATCGGCGCATCGACATATCGTGGATCCTAATGACGAGATGTCTGGTGCATTTGAAGTCTTGATTTCACGACAAGGGATCAGGTCCGTCCATCTGCTGGGATGCGTGGCAGTGTTCAGAGGAATCGGGAAAGTCCCAAAAGGAACGCGCCATCGGTAAATCGAAGATCAGGAAATCAAAGGGACAGAAGAAATTGTCATCAGAAATCGCGAAATCCCGATTCGTGATATCCCGATAAGATCTGGACCGTCCGATCACTGCATGATCTGGACCGTTGAATCGTCCGAAGGTAATTTTTTCACATTTCGGCGATTTTGAAAGGAAAAAACCGGGAAAATCCCGTAGCGCTTTAAAAGAAAGACGCGTGGTCACATTGCATCGTGAAAAAGGCCATTTTAAGACCGATAAGATCCCATCGGCCATCGGCAAATCAACATTTCTAAGATCGGAGGTAAATACAAAAATTTTCCCCTGTACCTCTACAATTTCTTTTTAATTTTTTTTATATATGGCGTCATCCAGCAATTTAGGACCATTTGAAGGTCTGATTCTTCTGGGAAAGAATTATGAATTTTGGTCTCTTCGGATGAGATCATTCCTGCAAGCACAAGAGTGCTGGGAACCAGTGGATCTTGGATATGTGGAACTGGATCTAGCCGCCCTCACTGCCATGACAAATGTGCAGAGAATTGCTCAGGCAACTCTGAGGACCAAAGAAAACAAAGTGAAATTCTGGATTCAGAATTCTGTAGATGATTCAATTTTCTCGAAGATCACAGGCGTTAGTACTTCCAAACAAGATTGGGATATCCTTAAATCGTCCTACCAAGGAAATGACAGGGTCAAAACAGTTAAACTGCAGACCTTGTGGACAAAATTCGAGACTCTAAGGATGACAAGTTTCGAAACAGTGGATCAGTTCATGACCAGAGTCATGGGAATAGTGAACCAGATCAGACTGATTGGTGAAACCATCACTGATCAATGAATAGTTGAGAAAATTCTTAGAAGTCTACCCAATAAATTTGAAATGGTTGTAACAGCAATCCTTGAATCCAAGGATCTG